>VMDO01021937.1:0-34432 GCA_007922755.1 Pedetes capensis | reverse complement strand
GGTCTTTCCATTTTTTAGTGTCCTCTGCTATTTCTTTCTTTAATGTTTTGAAATTTTCCTTGTATAGATCGGAAGGGTCTTTGGTTAGATTGATTCCAAGGTATTTAATCTTCTGGTGGGTTATCATGAATGGTATCTTTCCTGAAATTTCCTTCTCTTCTTGTTTGGAATTGGTATAAAGAAAGGCTATTGATTTTTTTTGATTATGAGTGAGGCCCCAAATCAATCTTCACTGCTAGCCTGATTGCCAGAGTGTTGGCAGTATGAAAGAGCATGGTGGCTGATGCGTGATTTGTCTCATGATATGAAGAAGGCCACTGCAAGCTGCACACAGTGGTGCACAACTGTAATGTCAATGACTTGGGAACCAGAAGCAGGAGGATCACAAGTTAGAGGCTAGAGGCAGCCTGGGTAATTTGGTGAGACACTGCCGCAAAATAAAAACTAAAAAATGGACTTGGGATGTGGCTATTGGAATAAAAAAATAGACCACTGTGATTTTCAGGGTCTTTGTTCCTGCAAAATAACTCAGATTGTCCTCACTGATACTTTCACTAAGCTAATCAGTAGTAGGTATGGCCTGTAGCCATACCACTGTGGCATCTGATCCCAGTAGGGTCGGACCTGGTTAGTACTTGGATAGGAGACCACCTGGGAATTCCAGGTGCTGTAGGCTTGGAAGAAGGACCCGGCAACCCACTCCCAAGAAACAATCAGCCATTGAAAACCCTCGGAATAGCAGAGAAGGACTAACAATAAAGTTTTGTCTGTTGTACATAGGGTCACCATGAGTCAAACACTGACTCGATGGCACCTAATAAAAACAACAATAAGTAGTAGAATTAGGACTCCATCTATTTATTAACATACTTTCTCTAAGAACTACAAATGGTATGCTAAGAAAAGTTGAATTTGAAAAATAATAGCAAGCAGGCACGGTGGTGCATGCCTGTAATCTCAGCGACTCAGGAGACAGAGGCAGGAGGATCACAAGTTCGAGACTAGAGGCAGTCTGCATAAATTAGTGAAACCCTGTCTCAAAAAGTAAAAACAATGGGCTGTGGGTACAGCTCAGTAGTACAGCATTTGCAAAGCATGCAAGTGGGAGGCCCTGTGTTTAACTGCCAATACTGCAAAAAACAAACAAACAAATTAATTAATTAAAAATTAAAAAATAATAGCTTACTCTTAATGCACTTCTTTGAGAATATGTACTTCTAATGTCCTTTTACAATTATTATTCAGTCTCTATAAAAGGCAAATTTATGCAGAAGGTGAAATTACAAATGTTGTTTCTTATTCCTTCAATGGATTTGTTTCTCTCCATTCTGTGATATTGGAAGATGACTAAAATTTCCAAGCCATGTTATCAGGCTGTGAGCTCTTGTGAATATAAAAATAAATATACTTATGGATATGATGGAAGAGATTTGAAATTTAAGCAACCTCAGAAATTTCAAATTATTTTTCCAGCAAATCTGCTATTATTGTAATGGCTGTTTTAATGTAATAGATTGCAAAAAAAAAAAAGATGAATAGGCATATGTTTATTGAAGGCTCGTGTTCAGGAACCTGGGGAGGGGGAGAGAAAAAGAAACAGAAATATAGATTAATTATACACATCTATGGTCAAAGTGTCATAGAATTACCTCAGAGGGAATATTTAACTCTGATGGGAGATGGAGAAAGGCCTCCTTTGATATGAAAAAAATTCCCCAGGCATCAGGATACAGGAGTTATAGAAAAAGATAATAACATGTTCAAATCCCTGGAAATGAGAAAATCCTGATTTCTCTGGGAATAAGTACTTCAGAATTGTTGAGGGCAGGTTGCCTGTCAAGGAGTGGTAGAAACTGAGCCATGAGCCATGGTTAGTAAGCAGCAATAAAGAAAGTACTATGTGAATCAAAGCTAAGTCATCATTTGCCTGGGTCTCTGAATCATCAGATGGGTAGAGTTGTTGTCAACTCTGTACAATAAATAGCCTTTGTCTACGATAGGGAAATGACAACATGGGCCAGATTGAACTGGTCTGTTATGACTGGTTTCTGTGAGAAGAATAAGGCAGGTTTTATAGGATGACACAAGGTAAAAACTGTTTTACATTTGCCTTAAAAATAAATATAATTATGCAAGAAATCAGAGATATTTTAAACTAATATAATCAAAGGTAAGCAATAAATAGTGAAAAGTAGTTGCTTGCTCAGTAATGGTAAAGTCTTTTCAACAATTTTTTTAAAGGAAAGGAAAGGAAAAGAACCTTGACCATTGCCTCATTTCATATGTAAAACATGCTTTCATATATCCATGATCCTACAGCTTAAAGTATATATAGTGTTTTAAGGGGGATATATGGTTGAATCTTTATGATTCAGTTGGAAGCAACTGTTACTTGAGTCATAATAAACAATGACAACAAAAAGTGAAGCTAACCAGAAACAAAAATTATATATTGTATGAATTAACATGTAAAATTCTAGAATTGAAAAAAGTCAGAACAGTGGTTTCCTCTGGGAGGTAGAAATAGAAATTGAATGGGAATAAGTGTAAGGAATGCTTCTTGGGTGACGGAAATAATTTATAGTTTGGATTACACAGATGTGCACATTTTTCATAATGTAGCAGATATGTACTGAAGATTTTCACATTATACATATAATTTTATTCAGAAACCAGATAAGTATTAATTCTATTTAATGTCAAGCATGCTGAAGTATCTGGTAGGAAATGTACTGATATCCACAATTTACATTGAAATGCATTAAAACATAAGCTAAATTATTGGATGAATAGAGGAGTGTGTAATATATAAATATAAATAGATAGATAAATATAAAACACCTTTGTTATGATATTTAGTTATTAAATCTAGATGGTGACTATACATAATGTTCATTGTAATTTTTTTCAATTTATTGTGCACTGAAATTTTTCATAATAAAAAATTGTGGAAAATACTGCTTCCTGCATTTTCCCAGCACATCCTGGGTTTAGAGCAGTGGTTCAGTCTCACATTCCAAGGCAGCCAGCCCTAGAGCAACATATGCCCACTTATTCTCCCTTCCATTAAAGCAGAAATGAAGTCACAGGGTGGGTAGATGTTGTCATGACTGGTTAATAAGGGGCCTCTTGCCACTCCCTATTCCAGCACACTGCCTCAGGGCTGACAGTAACCAAAACACAGGCTGCCTCCAGGAACATGAGCTGCAAGTGGAAGGACAAGAATTAAGTCATTATGGACAGTTAATGGGGAGGGTTCTGCTAACAAACCGTGGGAATGGGTTTTCACCAAATGACTGACATGTCAACACTAATAGGAATCTTACAGGTCTTTTAGAGTACTCTTAATCTGAACAAAAGTACTGCAGTCAGTTAAATACTTTTAGCCACTAGTCTTTCCTAGTCATTCTCTTATTTCTCAAATAATAAATTACACAGATGACTTTTTAGAAAATTATAAAGTATAACTAATATATTTTACTCACCCCATTTATTTCCTCATCTATAATTTTCTGTATCTCCAAAGACTGAAAACAAGCCTGAACACCAGGAATAATTTCTGGTTGCCCAATTTCCCCAATTATTCAACACATCACCAAGTCTTATTAATTCCATGCTCTCACATTTTTCTATTTCTTCCTATCTCTGTTTTCTTCCCCTGTAGGCCATGCCATAACATCTTTACTTAGATTACTACAGTGTTCTCTTCATTGGTCTTTTCTTATATTATCTTTCCTCATTCTAATCCATTCCCTATAAATAGCAGAGGTAATTTTTCTCAAAATGTAGCTACGCTATGTAGCTTGCTTAAAAATTTTCAGTTTTCTTCTTGTTCTTTGTCATAATCCACACTCTGTATGGCAAATCATTAATCTCTTTTGTACAGTCAGCCCTAGTTTAACTCTTTAGAGTCATTCCATCCCATTTTTGCCAGTATGAGGATAGGCCGCCTTACCTTTTGAGACTTTTACATGCCGTGCACTCCCTGAAATGCTCTTCCCCCAGCTTGTTGTGCCTAATTTCTTTTCTTTTCTTTTCTCTTTTCTTTTCTTTTTTTTTTTTTAACAGCATAAAGTATCACCTCTTCTGAGTCTTCTGAAGACTTCCTTGACTATCATATTTAAGTGCTCCCTATTTTTGATATCTCCTTTAGATGAATAAGATATAGCTCCTATCTAGGGCTGCTCATTTATCTCTTTGTACTCTACTTTAGTATTTGCCAAGATATTTTTGAGTTATTTTTGGAATTATGGCAAATGGCCCAAGAATTTTTATATAAACTTAAAATTGCCTTCACATTAAATCAGTTCTATTTTATGCTCATAGAGGCTCTTTTTAAAAAAACGTATATAGACACTGCTATGATTACTAAACTTTTAAGAGCATTTCTGATTTTCTGGTAGATTTTGATTATTCTTCTTTAATGGATAATACAAATAAAAATGCTATCATGTGGGATTCATAATTTTTACTCTAACAAGAGATCTCACTCATAAAAAGTATGAGCCACTATAACACAATTATGGCAAACAAATTAAAATTTCAAGCTTAAAGAATTGAAGGAAAAATTCAAGCCTTGAGTGGCAGTAATAAAGGATTCTATAGGGAAATATTAAGTGATGCAGGAAACATCAAAAGAAGATGGAAGGAATACAGAGTCATTATAACAAAAAGAATTTGTGGATGATCAAACATTTCAAGAGGTTGCATATGATCAGGAACCAATGATACTGAAGGAAGAAGTGGAAGCTGCCTTGAAGGAATTGTTGAAACACAAGCTCTAGGAATTGATGAAATATCAACTGAGATGTTTCAACAGATGCAGTATTGGAGGTGCTCACTTGTCTCTGCCAAGAGATTTGAAAAGCCGCTACCTGGCCAGCTGACTGGAAGAGATCCATACTTGTGTCTATTTCCAAGAGATGGGATCCAACCAAATGCGGAAATTATTGAATGATATCATTAATATCACAGGCAAGTAAAAGTTTGGTAAAGATCATTCAAAAGTGACTGCAGCAGTATATTTACAGGGAACTGATAGAATATCAAGCTGGATTCAGAAGAGGGTGTGGAACCCAGGACAGCATTACTGATGTCAGATGGACATTGGCTGAAAGCAGAGAATACCAGAAAGATGTCTATCTTTGCTTTATTGGCTATGCAAAGGTATTTGACTGTGTGGATCACAACCAATTATGGATAGCATTGTGAAGAATGGGAATACCAGAATACTTAATTGTAGTCCTGAGAAATCTGTACATAGATCAGGAGGCAATACTTCAAACAGAACAAGGAAGCAATGCTTGGTTTAAAGTTAGGGAAGGTGTGCATCAGGGACGCATCCTTTCACCATACCTCTTCAATCTCTATGCTGAGCAAATAATCTGAGACAATGGACTTTATGAAGAACATAGCATCAGGATTGAAGGAAGATTCATTAACAACTTGCATTATGCAGATGACACAACTCTTCTTGCTGACTCTGAAGAAGATTTGAGACATTTACTGATGAAGTTCAAAGAACACAGCCTTCAGTATGAATTGCACCTCAATATCAAGGAAACAAAAGTCCTTACAACTGGGTCAGTAAACAACTTCATGATAAATGGAGAAAAGATTAAGATTGTCTAAGATTTTGTTTTACTTGATTCTACAATCAACATCCACTGAAGCAGCAGTCAAGAAATCAAAAGATGCATTGTACTGAGAAAAGCTTTTGCAAAAGACTTCTTTAAAGTGTTGAAAGATGTCACATTGAAGACCAAAGTGTACCTGAGTCATGCCATGATATTTTCAGTTGCATCATATGCTTGTGAAAGCTGGATAAACCAGACAGAAGAATTGATGCTTTTGAATTATGGAGACAAATATTGAATATATATTAGACTGCCTAAAGAACCCACAGTTCTCTCCCAGAAAAAATGCAAACAGAGTGCTCCTTGGAGGCAGAGATGGTTAGACTGCCTCTTATATATTTTGGACATGTTGTCAAGTTGGACCAATCCCTGGTGAAGGACATCATCTTTCAATGACAAAAAGGAACACGCTCAACTAGATGTATTAACACAGCAGCTGCAACAATGGGGTAAAACATAAAAAGATCATGTCCATGGCATGATGTCAGGGAGTATTTCTTTCTATTTTACCTATGGTGGCTACGAGTCATAGCTGACTCCACAGCACCTAACAACAACAAATTTAAATTAAAATAATTTACTCTTAGGATATATTTCACTTTGTAACTATGTTGAGTAAATTTTTCTGTACTTAGAACTGGAGTGTTAGAAATTAAAGGAATCCTTGGGGTGCTTCAGTTTATTTAATTTATGTTATAGAAATGGAAATGAAAAGTTAGAAATTTAAAATATTCATGCAGTTATGCAGATAGTAAGTAAGTAGAATTACCATTCTGTCTCCTATCTTTTGGTCCAGGGCTCTTTCCATCTCCTTTCAGTTGCTTTGACACCACCCTGTCAAAGTGGGGTCAGATATATTTCCTTCAGAAGAGTAAAATCTAAAATGACTGTCAAATGGATGGTTTAGTCCTTCACCCTCTTCCTAACTCACTTGTACTCTCTCTCCATTTATCCAGTTTATACCCTCACTGCATCAAGTGTTTATTCTTTACTAGAAATTAAATAAATATTTAACCAGCTGCATATTAACACAAAAATTACTACACAAGGAAAATGGTTGTTAAGCAAAAGTAGTGTAACTCCCCACAAATAACCAGGCAGTTGAATCGAGAAGTATAAAACATGCACAGAAGCCTATTTTACCATTGCACTGTCCCTTCTCTTCACATTTTTCTTGTAGACTCCAGAAGGAGCATAAAACTGCTTCCCTAGTGTCAATGGCAACAAAGTCAAATTTTGACTTGTACTAAAGTTTAGTTCCCAGATGTACTTGGTTATTATGTTGCACTATAGATTTAACAATATAGGGCATATAAGTAAGACATTGGGGCTGGGATTTAGCTCAGTTGGTAGAGCGCTGCACTGCAGTCTCTGAGGTCCCGAGTTCAATTCCCAGCACCGCAAAAATGGGAGAAGGACCTGGCAATCCAATCCCAAGGCAATCCCAAAACAGCCATTGAAAACCCTATGAGGGTCGCTATGAGTCGGATACCGACTTGATGGCACCTAACAATGACAACAACAAGTAGGACATTAAATACTTCCCTGGATTTCTGCTGCAAAGTCAAATTGAAGTCAATTTCAAGTTGTTGTTGTCGTTAGGTGCTGATTTTAAGTAGGAACATAACAATCCTAAAGTACACATTGATCATATTTAACCAACTGGATTTAAATTCATTGTGAAGACATGGATTTCATAAAATTAGAGTTTCTAAATCAAATATAAAACCATCTCCTTTTAATTCACGTTTAGACCAAGTGATCTTCTATGCATAGGACATCTGGTAGAAATGCTTTTTTATAGATAGAGAAACAGATGTGAGATGCGGAGCTTTCGTGGGAGTTCTGGAGGAATCTCAAATTCTTAGTTTCAAACTTGAAAGTACCAAGGTGTCTATAAGGGAGCTCCTGGGAGGATGAATATCCAATTTTACCTTCTTCCCGAGGAGGCCAGATCAGCTGCTGTTGAGTTTTGAAGTTCCAGGGTGTCAGAGCCTGTATCTACCATTGGAGCTGCAAGTGTGATATATCAAACCAAATACCCAAACTCAGAACCAGACCACCAATTTACAGATTAACATAGACTGTGCATTAGGCTGAACAGAAAAGCAATTTAAATTATCTTTGATTATAGTTTATCAGTATAAGTACAGAAGGGACAGGTTAATATTTTTCTGAGAGTTATCTGTGTACATTTTATCAAAATAACCTAATTTGGACATAATTTTTCACCATGCATTCTTGATGGATTAAAAAT
The DNA here is from genome assembly GCA_007922755.1 of Pedetes capensis. Taxonomy (NCBI): domain Eukaryota; kingdom Metazoa; phylum Chordata; class Mammalia; order Rodentia; family Pedetidae; genus Pedetes; species Pedetes capensis. Next base: position 26,539 of record VMDO01021937.1, on the reverse strand, counting down.
GTAATTTGCCATAGAATTTGCATCTTTTTTGAAACATAACTTACTTATTAAAAAGTTAAACAGCAAACCACAAGCTGTGGCATATGCCTGTAATCCCAGTGACTTGGGAGGCAAAGGATGGAGGATTTTGAGTTTGAGAAAAGAGACAGCCTGCACATTTTTTTCTTTTATTTCAAAATAAAACACTAAAAATGGACTGGGGTGCAGCTTGGTGGTAACAGCACTTGCCTCACATGTACAAAGACCTGGGTTCAACCCCCACCCCAATATATGAAACAGCACAAAGAAACGTGATTAAATATGAAAAAAACTGGTGATTAAATGTGCAAGTTTGGGGATATGACCAAAATACTGAGGCAATTAAACTTTAAATCATCTTAAATTTTCCATTCTTATTTCATTGTCTCTCTTCCATTGCCTTCAGGTGTTATATGTAATGCATTTTAGATTACCTGTCTTGCAGGAGCAGATGGAAGTGGGAGGGTGGAACAATAGTCTGTCACATTTCTGGTTTTACTGCTACTGAGTGTGCATGGGCTTTTGTGTACAGCTTTATATCCTGTGGTTCTACTCCTGAGCCAAATGGTGCTGTTTTTTTATGTTAAAATTGTCTCTCAACTTCAAGAAATCCCTCAGAAATATTTTTGTTACTTCCTCATCCTGAATGACATTTACTTAGGATATCTTAGGAAAGGAAGAGTCCTTAGAATCTGTTATCCTGCCTTGATCCAAATAAATTTGCTGCTTGTTCAATCTAAAAAAATGACCTCATGGAAGCATAACAATGAAAAGACATGATTAACTATAGCTAGCAATAGATGTTCACCCACTCCACTTTCACAATAACTTTCAGCCTTTCATGTATACACGGATAAGTATATTTGCAGACTGACCAGACATGTCAATTTTCTTTGTATGAGCATTCAAAGCTGCTCAGAATAGATTCGAAAAAGCAATGTTATTTTTACTGTCAAAACCACTGCAGGGATATGTGTGCAAAAGTCTTTGCTGAGGGCCTAGGAAAATGACCTTCATTATGATCACAAGCCTGTAGCAGTAGTGAGGTAACAGTATTGTAAAATCATAGTGATGATAGCAGTGGCTGGATTATTCTTCCCTTAGCATTCCTGTATCTTTCTGAATGTAAGAAACATGGTAGGTGCCTGTCACACATGGTCACATATACTGTCATATTTAAGGGAAATTATATATAATGTATATATATATATATATCCATTATAGGTTCTACTGCATATATATGGGTCTGCAACCATAGCACCCTGGCATCTGATCCCACCTAATCTCAGAAGCTCAGCAGGGTTGGCCTGGTTAGTCCTTGGATGGGAGACCACTTGGGAATACCAAGGGCTGCAGGCTAGGGAGAAGGACCTGGCAATCCACTCCTGAAACAATCAGCCATTGAAAACCCTGTGAATAGCAGAGAAGCACTGATACAGTACGAGACATGACATGGTGTCAGGAAATGTTTTGTTCTGTTGTACATAGTGTCACTATGTGTCAGACCTGACTCCAAGGCCCCTAACAACAACAAACGTATATGGAATCCTTGTTAAGTGACAGGTAATCATATTGGTATATGAGTCCCAAGCTGAAGCTGATAGGACTGGAGCTATTCATCTGATGTGAGAGAAAAAATCCAAAGTAACCTATAATGTGCTGAGCCACTCATTTTTCCCCTTTAAAATTCTGAACTGGAAAAAAAAATGAGTTGATAGCTAGAGGTAATATTTAATTCAGAAATGATGAAAAGAGTAATTCTATAATGTAGAGCCAATTAAATGAGATAAAAAAGCCAAGCTGAAATTATGAGGTGACAAACAAAGACAAAGTAGGCACTATGAGATAAAGACTATTGTTAGGTACCTTTGAGTCATATCCAATTTATGGCAACCCTCATAAGGTTTTCAGTGGCTGATGGTTTGGGGATTGCCTTAGGAGTGGATTGCCAGGTCCTCCCATTTTTGTTGTTCTGGGAATGAAACCAAGGACCTCAGAGACTGCAGAGTGGTGCTCTACCAACTGAGATAAATCCCAGCCCCATGAGATAAAGATAGGGAATAGAAAAGAAAAAAAAATTGAAGAAAAGAGGAGATCAAGATAGAGAAAAGACAGGGCGCCTTGTGTAAGAAAATAGCAGGGAGATGTGTCATTTCTGTAGTTGCATGAATCATTGATGACTTGCTTGCCTCTGGTCCATTCCTACAGGGGTTAATTTCCTGTGGATATTGCAGCAAGTTACCACAAACTTGGTGGCCTAAAAGAAGAGAACTTTGTCTACTTTCTCAGAGTGAAGCAGGCCAGAGTCTGAAAGCCAGGTGCCCACAGAGCTTTGCTCACTTGAGAGGCTCTAGGAGAGAAGCGATTCTATGCTCTACCCTCTTTTGCCTTCTCGAGTTTGCAAGGATCCCTTGGTTTATGGACTTCACGCCAATCTCTACCTCTACCTTTACATTGCCTTCTCCTCTGTGTATGTGTGTCTAATCTCCCTTTAATTCTCTCATAAAAAACCCTGGTCATGTGGACTCCAGATCTTAAAAAAAGACAAACTGCTATTAGGATCCTTAGCTCTAGTTTTTATTTCATTTCTGGCTCCAAGATTTATGATTTGTTCTTTTTTATGATCTCTTATCTCTTTGTTAAATTTTTCATTCAGATCATAATTTTTTCCTAATGTCATTGATTTTTGTGTATTCTCTGTGTGTCTCCTTTCCTTTCCTTCCCTTTCCTTTCCTTTCCTTTCCTTTCCTTTCCTTTCCTACTGTGGGTTGCATACTTTGTAAGAACTCTACCTGTGGGCTGCACCCCAGCTTATTCTTTATTTTTTATTTTGAGATAGGGTGTCACTGAGTTACACACTCCTCAAACTTGCGATCCCCTTGCCTCCACTGCCAAGTCCCTGGGATTACAAGGGTTTGCCATAGCACCAGCTTCTTTCTATATTTTCTTATGTCTTATGAAACTTCCTTAAAATCATTATTTTGGATTCTTTTTCACACAGTTCATCAGTTTCCTTTTCTTTGGGGTCTGTTGCCTGAGTATTTGTAACATTACTTTTTTTGCTTTTGTTTCTGCATTGAGATTTGTGTATCTGGCAGATCAGTTGCCCTGTCAATTTTATAAGGAGGCTTTTGTAGGAAAACACTTTCTCCTGAAGGTGTTTCATAGGGTGTCAGTTGCACAGGTTACATTGGCTTTGGTTCCAACTGGATACAGTAGTATAGTGTCTGCATAAATTCCTCAGCTGTAAACGGTGTCTGTGATGTCTGCAGATGTCTGAGCAGCCTAGGCTTCAGGGGTTTGAAGGCCGCTGCACCATCTGGGATGGATGGAGTTGAGTGGGTTCACTGGCAGTTCTGGATGTGGTGTGCCTGGTTGTGGGTGTAGGGTACTCATCAATTTCTTCAGGTCATGTAGGAGCAAGGCTGCTTTAATAGAGCATAGAAGTGAGGCATGCCTTATAGGGGCAGAACCCGTCCATCCACTGAGGCAGGTACTATGCTGTGTGACTATTAGTGAGGCTGGAGCATTTGTCTGAGGGCCTCCCAGAGGCTGGATCACATCAGTGAACCCAGTGTATCCATGTTTCTTAGGGCTGTGTGTGTGCCTTTACAAGAGTTTGAGGGGCAACCTTTTCAGGGAAAGCTGCCCAACTGCTTCCTAGGGCAGAGAGTGGGTGCATAGAGCTATTCATTTTTTAGAAGGCTTTGGCAGGCCAAGCCACTCAGAACAAGCTGCCAGGTGACTTCATGCAGTAGTGAGTGACTGGAAGAGGGTACCTGGCTGCTTCCTGAGGTACAGAAGGTGGGTGGGGCCAGCTGGCTGTGACCTGGGGTCTAGGCCCTCCAAGTGTCTTAGAATAAGCTGCTTGATTGCTTCTCAGGGTTGCAAGGGGATGGGTAGGGCTGCTTCCTGAACTGAGGATGGGTGGGTGGGACCACTCAGCATGTTCTCAGGGTTAGGGCAGCTGAACTGTTGCAGGGGGCCACCCAGCTGCTTCCCATGACCATGAGTGAATGGAGTCTCACAATGGCACTGTGCAGTCCTGTTAAAGGTGGTTTCTGTTTTTCTGAATGTTTTTATTTGAATATGAGACTCAGAACTTGTGGTTACCATTTTTTCTTTCTTTTCCTTTTTTTTTTTTTCTTTTTCTTTTTCACCAGCCTAAGGACTAAGCAAGGCTTTCCAGAACAGGGCCAACAATATCTCAAGGAAATGAAGACTGACCTCTGCTTGAACTATAGCTGACCAACGCATTACCTCTGGAATTTAATCAGCTAGGTGGGCCTTAGCAAGTTACTTAATGCTGTTTATGAAGTTTGACTTGAATATTTTTCTTTTGGTTGATGTTATCAACATTGGATCTCTTTTTTGTTTGTTTGTTTGTTTTTCCTGGTAGTGGATGGTTGAACCCAGGACCTCACACATGCTTTGCAAGCAATTTACTACTTGGCTGCACCCCAGCCCATTTTTAATTTTTTATCTTGAGACAGGGTTTCCCTATGTTATGCAGGCTTCCTCTAACCTTGAACTCACCATCCTCCTGCCTTCCCCTTACAAGTGGCTGGAATTATAGGCATGCACCACTGTACCTGGCCAGCATGGATTGTTACTAGAGAGGAAAACAGAAAATATCCTGAATATCCACCAAACGAGAATTGGCTAGATAAGTAATAACTACAGTGTAATAGTAATTAGGAATTAAAGATGACAGTATAAAAGAAGATATAACACAATGATATTCATAATACTTTATGCAAAAATGAATTAAAAATAATACACATACTGTAATCTATTTTTATTTAAAGTCTATATTTACATTAAAATGATATTAAAGCCTGAAGAATATTTAGTACAATGTCTGGAATATAGTTAATATGTAGTAGCTGTTACCTATCACCATCATTATTATTATTTAACAGAATGTTAGCTTTATGTTATATTTAAGTGATGAGGTAATGATTGACATAGTCTTATCTTGGCTAAAAAGAAAATGCATTTTGTCAATTGAGCACATTTGACCTGGTAATGATATGAAAAAAAAGAGCTCTTTCAAAATGGTTTAAATTTTATAGTACTATTATATCTTCACCTGCAGCCATAGCCCTGTGGCATCCGATTCCATCAGATCTCGGAAGCTAAGCAGGGTCGGGCCTGGTTAGTACCTGCATGGGAGACCGCCTGGGAACACCAGAAGCTGTAGGCTTGGGAGAAGGACCTGGCAACCTCCTCCCAAAAATCAATCTGCCATTGAAAACCCTATGAACAGCAGAGAAGCACTGACAATAGTGTTTCCCCTGTTGTACAGAGGGTCGCTATGAGTCGGATACCGACTCGACGGCACCTAACAACAACAACAACAACATTATATCTTCAGCATCAATTTTTTTAAAGATTAATAGATCACTGTGATCATATAAAGAATGCTATTTTTCAGATTTATTGAAGTATAATTGACAAACAAAACTTGTATGCATTTAAAGGCTATAATATGATGATTTGGTACATGTATACCTTGTGCAATGATTACAACAATGAAGCTAATTATGTCTGTCACCTTATATAGGTTACAATTTGAGTATGTATGTGGTAAGAACACTTATGATCTACTCCCATAGCAAACTTCAATTATACAGTGCAATATTATTAACCACAGTCACCACGTTATACAACAGATCTTCACAACTTATTCATCTTTTAACTGAAAATTTGTATCTGTGTTAGTCAACTTTCCATCACTATAACAAATATCTAAGAAAACCAATGTATAAGGAGAAAAGTTTTATATTGACTCACAGGTTTGGAGATTCCACACCATGATTGGTTGCCCACTTTGCTTTTGGATCTGTGGCAAGGTGGCACATCATAGCCAGGTTACATGTAGAATAAAACTGCTCACCTCATGGCTAGGGAGCAAAAGAGGAGGAGGTGGAGTTCCACTATCCTCTTCAAGATCACAACCTCCCAATGACCTAAAGGCCTCTCATTAAGCTGCCTCCGATTTCTTAAAGGGTTCACCACCTCCCAATAGCACCAACATGGGGACCAAGCCTTTAACACATGGGCCTATGGGGAACACTCAAGTTTCACTCTATCACAGTGCATTTTGAATAATATCTTCCCACCTCTCCTTGCCTCTGTCAACCACCATTCTACATTCTGCTTCTGTTGAGTTCAATGTTGCCAGATTCCCCATATAGATGACATCATTCAGTATTTATCTTTCTGTATTTGGCTTATTTCACTTCGAATAAGATCTTGCAATTTCACCCATTTCATTGCAAGTGCATTTCCTTCCTTTTTATGGTTGACTAATATTCTACTATGGGAGAAGGGCCTGGCAATCCACTCCCAAGGCAATCCCGAAGCACTCAGCCATTGAAAACCCTCTGAGGGTCGCTATGAGTCGGATACCGACTTGACGGCACATAACAACAATAACAACAATATTCTACTGGGGCGGGGGTTTAGCTCAGTTGGTAGAATCTTGCTCTGCATTCTCTGAGCACCTGGGTTTGATCCCCAGAACCATCCAATGGAAAAGGGACAGGGCAATCACTCCTGAAGCAATCCTGAAACAGTCAGCCCTTGAAAACCCTATGAGGGTTGTTATGAGTCGACTCAACTCGGTGGCACCTAATGACAACAACAACAATATTCTACTAATATTTTCTTTATTTATCCTTCAAAGGATACTTAGGTTGTTTCTACATAAAGGATTCTGAAGATGTAGATATATATAAAAAAGAAACAACAAAAAAGACTTACACTTGTCTGAGTACTAAACACGTGTTCCAGTTACTTCTCTTTCTTTGAAATTTTGCCTCCATTTGAAGTTCTTATTTTTTCCACCATCTTTTTCTTTATTGGAAATTTTTAATGTACACCTTAATGTGATTCATTCTGACATGCTTTTAATTGTGACATTTCCATATATGCATTTTGATGTACATTATTAATATAGGTTCTCCCTTACCTTCTTGTATGCTTCCCCCTCATCCCACCCTCCCCATCTAAGTCTTCTCTGTCATTTACTTGGTAATATTTTTCTATATGTCCTTGGGTTCCAGTTCTGTTTAAGACAGAAACTTTTCCTGCAGTGAACTTTGTTTTTATCTTGTCAGAACTATTACATGCATTTTCTAGACCATTTATAATAACACCATTCTTAGCTTTTTTTTTCTTTTCTTTTGATCCGACCTTTGAATAGGATTTTTCCTTCTTCTAGTTTTGATTCAGCTCCCACATATGAGTGAGAACATGTGGTGTTTCTTTTTCTGAGCTTGTGTTCGTTCACTTAAAATAATTTTCTCTAATTCCATCCATTTTGCTGTGAATGTCCTTATTTCATTTTTCTTGATTGCTGAATAGTATTCCATTGTGTATATGAACCATAGTTTTTTTAATCCATTTTTCTGTTGAAGGGCACTTTGGTTGATTCCATATCCTTGCTATTGTGAAAAGTGCTGCGTTGAACATGGAGGTCCAGGTGTCTCTGTGGTATGATCACCCATCGCCCTTTGTTTTCCCACCATCTTTAGATAACTTTGTCTCCTTTTTAGGACACAACTAAAATCTGTTTTTAGTATTGAGCACTTTTAGGTCATATTGGTTATATGTTGTTACTTTTCCTTCTGAAAGCTATGCAAGTTGCATACTGATTTTTTATTTTTTTTTTTTAAAACTTGCACAGATATTTTTTAAAAATATCTGGAGGTCACGCTAATTAAATATTGGGAAATTTCCATATAAATGTGGATTTTCTTTGAAAAATAATAAAACTTGACAATCTTGGACTTGCATGTAATGGATTTGGGATATGTTACCCCTAAATATGGCACCTTATTGTTTGTTGTTAGGTGCTGTCGAGTCAGATCCAATTCATAATGACCATAAGTACAGCAGGGCAAAACAATACCCAACATTGTGCCACTCACAGAATCTTTTTATATTTGAGCCCATTGTTGCAGTCATGTTTCTTCTCATTTTCAGTTTTGCCTCATCAGCAAAAGGAGGTCCCAAGGGCATTATTTCATTCTTGTCATTAAGGTAAACTCTACTTTGAGGCAAGTCTTCCCCAGTTATTTCTTGAATGCCTTCTAGCCTGAGGGGGCTCACCCCCCTTCAGGTGACAGTGCTTCTCTGTTATTCATAGGGTTTTCAATGGCTAATTATTTCAGGAGTGGGCTGCTGGGTCCTTTTCCCTAGTCTGTCTCTCAGTCTGGAAGCTCAGCTGAAACCTGTCTACTATAGGTGATCCTGCTGGTATCTAAAATGCCAGTGGCATAGCTTTCAGCATCACAGCAACATGCAAGACCCCACAGCATAACAAGCTGACAGACATATGAAAGATAGTACCATGGCATTTGAATATTTTAAGCTGATGGAGACCGAGAAAATAGCAGAAAGATTTTACTAATACCTTTCGTTTCCTTCCCTAAATCAGATCATGTTATGCTCATGTGAGTGGGCTAGCTATATATGTGGAGGGAAGGAACATCCATATCTCCAGGATGAAGGGACACAGAAGAGAACCCAAATAAACAAATCTTGCTAAATTTTCTCCAATTAACACATACTCTTTTCTCTCTGATATATCTCCATGACTGTCTATTCTTTATCGAACCTAGCATAAAAACACTCAAGTTTAACGATTTCTTCAGGTCTTCATTTATTTATGAAGGCTCTTGTGTCTAAACTAATATTCAATAATTTTTATGATTTTATCTTGTTGTTCTGTCTGAACCTAAGATGGCTAAAAGGAAGAGATATATTTTCTTCCCTACACTTACTTGTATGACAATAATTAGCTTAGATTGGGCTGCAGTTGTTCTTTCAGGAAGATATACCATATGTCACTTTGTATCAGTTTTTTGCATTGCTGTGATGAAATTCCTGACACAAACAACATAAAGGGAGAAAGGTCTATTCCAGCTCCCAGTTTTGGAGGGTCCAGTCCATCATGGTGAGGAAAGCATGGCAAAGCAGCTTAGTTCACATCATGGCAGACCAGGATGCAGAGCAACAGGAAGTGGCTAGGCATAATATACTCCTGAAGACCCACCTCCCATTGACCTTCTCCCAGGTCCTCTCACATTACTACCAGCATCTGAGGACCAGGTGTTCAAACAGATGAGCCTCTGGGGGACATTTTCATATTCAAATCATAACATATCACATTCATTTATAATATCTGCTGACCCTTGAAGATATTTTACTCCTACCATAGCTTGGTGGAACACTTATCACAACAAGCTTATTTGGGTACTTGTTTATAACATAGTTTATAACATAACATATGTGAGTTTCCTATATTGTGTTTCCAAGGCCAAGGCCCATGCTTTACATATTTTTCTAAACTCATAGTGCCTTATGTACAATAGGCTTGTAGTATATTCTTGTTGAATGAGTTCAACCAATGAAAACAAATCAAACCATTGCCACATCTTATAAATTCTTTGCTTAAAGAAGTTTTCTGTTTTCCAAAATAGTTGCTTTGAGTAATCAATTGCAGAAAGCATTTTAGCAAACCATATTTGGAGACAAATAAAATTGCACCATAGATGCGATGGTCCCTGAACAGGCCCTGTATCATTCAATTTTAACAAAGTTTCTGGGTTTTAAAGGTGATATGTAAAGTTGTTCTAACAAACACTATTTGTTTACAAAGAATTTTGATGTATTTGCTTTTGTCCTTTTATAGGAAGAAATGTGTTTTATCATCTATCAAACAAGCAGTGAGAAAAATGCTGAAAATATCATGATAGAGCCGTCAATTATATAAAATGCTATGAGTTATATCAAACTGTGATAATGAAATTTTGAAAATATTAACAGGTCAGTTTCAACTTTTATATTTAATTTTGTAAAGTAAGGTGGTATAATGTCATTTTAGATTTCTCTGCAACATCTCTTAAAATTTTAGCTTAAGTGGGGGATAAAACAGTTGAGACAGCAAGTGAAATAATTTTTCATTGTGGAGAAAAAGTACATAAAGTAACTCCAGGTTTTGGTATCATCTATGGACACTCATAGCTGCTGGCACAGACAAACTTGAAACACATTCTTCAAATTTCTTCTATACATTAAATTGAAGTTATTAATATGTGTGGAAAAATAAGGGAGAAAGATCTAGATGTTCAGATAAGTGCTGTAATGTGGGGGTTGCCATTTTAACAATTTCCTATTTAAAAATTCTTCTTCTTTAACTGTCCATATCCTAGCAGCCTTGTGGCGATGTGAAGAGGCTGACCTCCAATGCAGAGCGGTGGCATTAATACTATATACATTTTTGGTTGAATAAAAACTCTGCCACCTGATGTCACTTGGCTTCTCTGATTTCATTTTATATGTAAAATGAAAATAAATATGTTAAAATATGAACTTCAGCATGGTTTGGGAAAGGGTATAAAATGATGGGATTATTGTTTCCCAACAGCCTCCTTCTCCTCTCCATGTTTTAGAGACTTTTCTTCCATATTCCCTTTTCAAAACTTGGTGAAAGGGGAGGGGATCTGATAAGATCACTCATATTTAGATGCAAATAACTGATAAGACTTCAAGAGTCACCTGCCTGGCATGTGCTTACCAGAGGTCAAAGGTTTTAAGTCAAAAGAATGAATCTTTAACTGTGGAATTTTAGGAATTAACTACTTCTTTAGGGAGATACTCATTTGCTTAAATAATTCTATTCCCTGTGCTTTTCTGTCCCAAAGGTAGAAGTGGTAGACAGCCTGCTAGTTAGACTAGCAAACACCTGAGTAGACACTGGTAATTAGTCGGGAAGATTAACTAAGGATCATTTTCTAAGTTGTTTTGTTTTTATTTAAAATAATCACACACACATACTGCAGAATTCTTGTTTCACCTATGATTACTCCATACTTAAGAAAGAAGTATCAAATCTCTACTTAGCAAGGGCAGAACTCCCAAACAGAATATTATTCTTATCAATGCCACCTTTACCAAAAGTATTTTCCCTCAAATGGAGGAAACACCAGCATAAGAATGAAGGCAGATCCTTTATATTGTATTTGATGCATAAATATACAGATAGTGAAAAAGAGCTTTGCCTCTTTAAAGGGAAAGGGCATCCTGTTGTTGTTGTTGTTGTTAGGTGCCATCGAGTCGGTATCCTACTCATAGTGACCCTCATAGGGCTTTCAATGGCTGACTGTTACAAAACATAAATTATGTTCATTTTTTTACATCCTGTTTTGAAAGATATAAACATAATTTCTCTGAACCCAGCACCATTAGTGAGATCACCATTCTGAACTGAAATGTTTTGAACCATGCTTTGAAACTGATGGTTACAGCCACATTCTTCACTGCTGCTACTCTTGTTTAACTATTATTAAGCCTAACAGATAGTATCGAAGTCAATCTTCCTAACACCAGGTGAATCAGGAATTGCTACAAGGTCTGTTTTGTAGCTTGGAAAATTAGGCTTAGGTGGCCTATTATATACCAGAAAAGTGGTTAAAACAGATTCTGGCCCTGGGTAGGCTTTTGAAAGGCTCAAGACTGTAAGTCCAGATGAAATTCCTGAGTTCTGTGGTCAATTGTACTGTCTCTAACAATCATTATCAAACCTTTAGTTTCTTCTCTTTGCTAGGTACTTTAAAGGTATTATAAATTGTATAATTTTTAATCTGTCACATCATGATTTAAAAGTAAGCATTATTCTCCAGTTTTCATCATTGAGACAGCAAATGTTGAAGGGTTAAAACTGTATGAGGTGGGGGCTCCTTGCTCATCAGACCTAAATTTTTCCCATCTTCTTGTCTCTCCACTTGGGAATATTCTTGGGAATATTCCAAGAATGGAAGGAAATTCAGCATCACCTCTACTTTAGAAAATCTTTGGGTTATAACAATGTGGATGCAAAGGACACTAAATTCCTTTTGCTTAGGAAGATGGGCTCTAGTGACTAGTAATTTCATGGTTTTCTAATTTGTTTCAATAAAGATCAGAAAGGAAACTAACTTGCCCATCTCTATTTTGCACTAGTGTAAATGGGTAGCTGTAGGAAGAGATCCATTCTACACAAGCATATACACATGCACGGGAGTATACATACACAAACACACCATACATCACCCTTGCATATGTTCCTATTTTTGTGATTTGGTCTTTATTGAGAATAAAATAGTGCCACCTGGTGGAAGTCGGATAATGTGAAAGCAGATTCATACAAATTCACCCCGGATTTGTCGAAGCTGATAAACAGCCACTTGCTTCCACCCTGTGCTAGGTAATCTATTGGGTATTCTGTGACAAAAATAAGTACTTAAAAAATGGTTTCTACCCTCAAAAATACAGTATTTCTAGTATGTTTACATAAGTGTGGAAACATGCCTAGGGTGAATAGCAGTATAGAGAAGAACCAGGCCCAAGAGGAGGACCATACCCTAGAGGAGGACCACACCTTTACTGGGCATTTAGAGGTGGCTGTATGGAATGGATGACTCTTGCCTAGTGGAATCCCAGGAAGAAGTGAAGTGCAGAAATGGTAGACCAGAACAAACAGCATGAATGATAGCACAGAAGTAAGACAAAACATTGGATTATTTTTATTTCTTTTAAGAAAAGCAAGGGGCTTGGTATTCTAAAACAAAATTTGAGAAGGGTAAGGACAAAGGTTGAGCTTGTAAGGCTACCACAGTCTGATCACAGAAGGCATAGAACACCATATTAAGGAGATTGCATTTTATTGCCTATTTTAAGCGGGGGAAGGGAGCTAGTTTTAGTGGATCCCTTTGGTGGCAGAGAAGAGGAGAGATTGGAGAGGGGAGGGAGCCTGTGGTACATTAGGTTTCGTGTTCTATCAGTGAGGGAGAGGCAGGGCAGGGGAAGTTAAAGAAAGATGATGTGGTTAAAGGACTCATACTCAGAAAGTCTCAACATCAGTAAACTTCTCATGTCATCTCCAAATGAGATTATGCATACAGTTTTGGAGAAACACTGACAGATTTGAAACAATATATTTTCAAACATTGGAAAAGCTATATGCCAATATTAGCCATATTTCCTGTAATATATCCTGCATTTATTATAGTACTATAATTATCTTATGAATTGCACAATTTTACATGCATTAAAATTTTTACTTATTCAACTTAAGTATTTATATGTCTTTTTATAACTGCTTTGGAATTATTTTTTTACTTACTGGCTTTTTCTAAACTATGGAACAGTCTAGTAAAGGAATAGAGGATGACAAGAGAGTTAAGAAATACTTTGGAAGAAAAAAGAGCAGACATCATGCATATTCTTTATAAAACGGGGTGGTCGACTGACAGATAAAGGAGAAAGGAAGAATCTAAAGTGGCTCTCAGATTTCTGCTGAAGTGACCCATGTGTGTAGGCACTATTAACTGAGGCAAAGGGCAAAGGAAGACAGGCATTTTGTGTTGGGGAGTGTGGTGGTGGTAGCAAATAGTTACATTTTAAGCAGACTGTATAGAATTTGATGTTTTTGAGAACAAGCTAAATGGATTTTTCTGCTTTGAAGTTCAGGATGTGAAATTGAAGCTCATGACAGTGGCTGAGGTTAAATACAGTACAGTACTTCCCTTTATCTGTGGTTTCAAATCTGTGGTTTGTCACCTGTGGTCAACATCTATCTGAAAATATAAGGAAAATTCTAGAAATACAGTTCATAAGTTTTAAATTGTGTACCATTCTGAGTAGTATGATGAAATCTTACCACCCTTCCACTCCCTCTTTTCCAGGATATGAATCATCTCTTTGTCCAGTGTATTCACACTGCACATGCTACCTGCCCACAATTGACCTACTAGCTGTCTTAGTTATTAGATTGATGTTCATGATAATGCAATGCTTGTGTTCAAGTTAACTCCATGTTGCTTAATATTGGTACAAAGCATAAGACTAGTGATTCTGCCAATTTTATTACAGTATATTGTTATAATTGTTCTATTTTATTATTGTCTTTTATCTCTTTTGTGCCTAATTTATAAATTAAATGTTATTATATGTGTATATGTATAGGAAAAAACAGCAAATATGGAGTTCAATCCTTTCCACAGTTTCAGCATCTACAGGGTTCTTGGAATGAATCACCTAAGCATAAGGGGGCGTACTGAATAGAGATTTGGGAATTATTATTTTAGGGATGGTCATTAAAATTATGAGGATGTTTGAGGTCCCCTCAGAAGAGTTTGTAGACTGCACAGAATAGTGAACTGAGGCTGGCTTCCTTCAGATGCTTATTAAGTCTGAAAGATACTTTTTACAAGGGCTGGTGAATTAACATTTCTTGTGAAAGCTGTGACTAATAAAGACATCTTTTCTTAAATTAATTTTTATTTAACATTTTATTTTTGTTAAATACATATTAATTAGGCCAAACACCATGGCACATACCTATAATCCTAGCTACTTGGGATGGTGAAGCAGAAGGATTGTGAGTTCAAGGCCAAATGCAGCCTGCACAATTTAGCAAGAACTTGTCTCAGAATAAAAAATAAAAAAAGGGGTTAGGAGTGCAGATCAATGGTAGAGCATTTGCCTAACATGAACAAGGCTCTGGGCTTAGCACACCAGTACTGCCAAAAACAAAACAAAACAAAAGAAAAAAATTCATGAGTTATACGTATTAATGTGATTCAGTGTGATATTTCAACACATACAAGGTGCACTAATCAAATTCAGCCTCCTGTTTTCCACCTTCCATTCTTCCCTTGTCCTTCCCAACTTTAGTTATCACTACTCAGTTTCAGGTTGTTAGGTTGATATTTTTTAGCTTCCGCATATGAGAAAGAACATGCAGTACTTGTCTTTCTACATCTGACTTATTTCACTAAACATAATATCCTCTAGGTCCATCCATATTGTTGCAAATCACCAAATTTCATTCTTGTTTATGGCTGAGTAATCTTTGTTTATCTATCTATCTATCTATCTATCTATCTATCTATCTATATCATCATCATCATCATCTCTCACCTTTTCTTTTTCCATATAACCATGGATGGGCAACTAGGTTGATTTCAAATATTAGCTATTCTGCAAAATGCTGCAGTAAAAATGGATGTGCAGGCATCTGTTTTGTATACTGATTTCATTTTCTTTGGATATATATCAGGAACTGTGATAGCTGGATCACATAGTAGGTACAGTTTTAGTGTTTTGAGGAACTTCTGTATTGTTCTCCATAATGGTTGCACTACTTTACTTTCCTACTAAAAGTGTACAAGTTTCTCTTTCTCTTAATTCTTATTTTCCTTTGAGAGGTATCTCTAACAGATCACTTGCCCATTTTTAAATTAACTTATTTGGTTTTTTGTTGTTAAGTTTTTATAAGTTCCTTACATATTCTGGGTATTAATCTTTTGTCACATGAATAGCTGGCAATTTTCTCCCATCTACAGGTTGTCTCTTTACTCTGTTAGTTGTTTGTTTTACTGTGCAGAAGCTTCTTAGTTTGAGGTAATCCTATTTATTGTTTTTGGTGTTGTACTCAAAAAATAATTTTCTATACTGATTTCTTGAAGTATCTCCCCAGTTTTCTTCTAGTGTTTTCATAGTTTCAAGTCATACTTTGTGGCCTTTCATCCAGGAGATTTTGTATATGCATGTATATGTATATATACATGTATATGTATGTATATACACACACATCCATATTTATGTGTGTGTATATATATATGAAATGGGATATATATGTGAAATGCCAGTACAATGCTGTATGGATGACTATGGCTCTGTAAGTTGTCTTAAAATCAAATATAATGATGCCTCCAACTTTCTTCCTTTTGCTCAAGATTGATTTGGACATTTGAGATCTGTTCTGTTCCCAGATGAATGTAGGTTTCTTTTTCTAGTTCTGTGAAGAATGTCATTGATATTTTGATGGAGAGTGTATTGAATCTGTAACATGGCTTGTATGGATATTTTAACAATATGAACATTTTAATTATGTAAACATTTTACTTTTAAAAGAAAAAACAAATTATCTTTAAGAGGAAGAATTTATAATTCTCTGTTAAATTATAAAACATATTTACCATGAAAGTAGTTTCAGTAGAAACACAGTAGAAAGCAAAGCTTCAATGTGGATAGGAGGGAAAATAGATAGAGAAAAGGAAATTTCATTTAAGATTTATGAGGATAAAACAGAATATTTTGGTCACTTTTATAGTCTTGATTTATTATTTTCCGTCATTGCCAGAAGAAATGAGAGATAAACATTTCATGGCAGTTTAATAAAGAAAAATGAAGAATTTGGAACTGGCCTCATTTTTTTTTCCTATTGGTAATAAGTGAGCCAATGTCTCAAAATGAGCAAGCAAAGAAAATATTTGTGGCAGGCAGGCCCAAAAATAGCCCCAAAAGATATCTAGGTCTTAATTCCTGGAACCTGTGAGTGTTCCCTTAGATGATAAAATGGACTTTGCAGATGTGAACTAGTGAAGGATCTTGAGATATGGTGAGATTATCCTGGATTAGTGGGTGGGCCTTAAATGCAATCACAAATTGCCTGAGGAAAAGGAGGCTGGGTGATGGAGGGTGGGGTGGGATGGGGGTTGACAAACAGAAGGAAAGAAGGCCTTGTGATAGCAACACTTGCAAACAATCAGATGTGGAAGATACAGGCCTATCGTTTTATAGTTGGAGGAAGGCACCATGAGCCCAGGAATGCAAAGAATGGAGCTTTAGAAGCCAGATAAGGCAAGGCAAAGGATTCTCCTAAGAGCCTCCCAAGGGACTGCAGTGCTGATTCAACACTGGCTTCAGCTCAGTAAAACTGACTGGATTTGTGGCCTCCAGAATTGAGGGAAAATAAATTTGTATTGTTTTAAGCCACCAGGTTAGAAGCAATTTGTTATAGTGACAAAAAAGGAAACTAAAACAGTATCTTAAACTTTAAAAATAATTGCTCTGGAGAGCACCTAAGACATTCTTTTTTTTTTTTCTTTCTTTTAAAAATACCCTTTAAGCAAAGATAAATTTTCTTTCTTTTTTGTTTTTTCTTTATTTAATGTTTTCATAAAGTATAAAATAAAGCCTCAAAAAATTTGGCATAGTTCTAGTTTTATTCTCTGGAGAGCTTTGATAAATGAAATTTAATCTACTACAAGAGTAATGGGCTGGGATTTAGCTGTTAGTAGAGCGCTGTGCTACAGTCTCTGAGTTCCCGAGTTCAATTCCCAGCACCGCAAAAATGGGAGAAGGACCTGGCAATCCACTCCCAAGGCAATCCCAAAACAGCCATTGAAAACCCTATGAGGGTCTCTGTGAGTCGGATACCGACTCAACGGCACCTAACATCAACAACAAGAGTGATAGGACCAGTTGAGTTGGCCATAGGGTTATAGAAAAAAGTTGAGTAGACTAAGAGCCCAGGATAGATAATAACTTCTCACCTATTCAAACTGAGAAATGAATAAATACACATTTATTTAGTAGGCAGAGTTTCATTTACTTTCCTTCCATCCTTCTTTCCTTCTTTCCTTTCTTCCCCTCCTTCCTCCTTCTCTCTCCCTCTCTCTTTCTTCCTTCCTCCTTTCCCTCTTCCTTCTTTTCTTTTTTCCTTCCTTCCTCCCTCCCTCCTTCCCTCCCTCCTTCCCTCCCTTCCTCCTTTCCTTTCCTTTCTCTTCCTTTCCTTTCCTTTCTTCTTTTTTGTGGTGTTAGGTCAAACTAGAGCCTCTTGTATGCTAGGTAAGCAGTTGGCCACTGAGCCACGTCCACCTCTCTTTCATCATAATGTCTGGTTTAGATTTTTTTTTTTTAATGTCCCTAAGTTCTGTCTCCTTTAATCAGAAAAAATTTACATTTTGCCATATCTGGAGGGATTTGTCTTAGAGGCTATTATAACCTTATTCTGAATTTTCCCTTGATTTCTTCTAGACCCTTCTACACTGATAACCCAGGCCACCTATCCTCCTTCAGGTAAAAGGATAATGTTACTGATACAGTGCATAGAGAGCCTTGTGTGTTCAGAGGATAGAGATTGTCCCTGCTTCAGATTGTGAACTGTGAAAGGAGTCTCAAATATTCTTCCATCTTACTGTTGCCTCCTGGTTGTTCTGTGAGTAATTATCTGCCTGATCCAGATTTCCAGCCTCTTCTAGGCTGACACATTATACTAGCAGGTGTTTAGATGCATATGTACATATACTCTTTATATGTCATATAAGAATTGGATTGAGGGCTTTATGGAAAGCCGACAGATGTTTAATATTGGCTAAGTTTTTGATAAATAATTTCTATCATCTCATCAGAAATATGTTTTGTTAAAATTTTGTTAAGGTTTTTGTTTAGAGAAATGAAACATCACAAAATGTTAACAACTGATGAAATGAATGAAGTACTGGCATATGTAGGTATTCATTATTTTGCTTTTTCAATTTTCTAGAGGTTTGATATTTTTCTAAATAAAACTTGGAGGGAAACTAAGAGGTAGGGTGTAATGAATTTGAAACACACTAATCTATAAGTGTAAAAATGTCACTATTGCTTCCCTGGACTGATCTGTGGGAGGAATCTAGTTATTAAATAGCTTAGTAAGAAGACTTCCTTTGGAGAGGTGATAGAAGCAGATGCTCTATGGCTGCAGGAATAGGGATTCCAGTGTTTTAAAAGAATACATGTTATGATAAATATCAACTACGTACTTAGTAGAACCTTTGTGTGTTGTATTATTTTAAAGATTCTATGTTAGCCCAATTAAACAAAGCTATACTGTTGGTGATATAATGCATGACTCTGGGCATGTTAAATTGAGTCCAATTATTGTAAAATGTATCAATAGTTATGTAAGTAAAACTTTATTGAGCCTTTAAAATACAAATTTCCCTGTATGAGCCAGAGTAGTTATGATATCCAACAATGAATAATAGAGCTGTATAATGCCAAAAACCTGTGGAAAAACAATGTGTGTTTGCAGAAATGTATTATAGCCACATTTTGTTCTTTCTAGGACAAAATCCGTTCTGTCATCTATAGACGAACATTCATAGTTGCAAATTTAGTTCCGTTTTCAAAAGAAAAATCGTTCACATGTATAAATAGTATGGACTGGCAATAAACATTTTTTTCCTTTTTTTAAACTGTGATCTTATTTTTCATGAAATTCATGGTTTAGAAGTCCTAGGACTACACTGACACCTAGAGGAAGTCAATGTTAAGCATCGCCATTTCCAACGGCTTTTACAGCCTTGTGTAACATGTCCACGGTTGAGGCTTATATACAATGCTTTATTTTTTTCTCTTGTTTTCTAAGTGGACTTTGAATTTATGTCTTATAAAATCTCTCCTAGTAAAAATTATAGCATAAAATAGAGAAAAGAGAAGGAAAATTTAAGAAATTTTACCCATTAGTAATGTAAGAATCCACAGGAAGATTGAACCTGAATCCTAATCACTCAGGAATGCCCTGCTGTGGAATTCACCTCCCCTGCTGAAGTCAGTAAGTGAAGGGTACTAAAGAAAAAAAACTGACTGAAAATCATTTTTAAAAGTATGCGTTACACAGTATGTTGTTGTTAGGTGCCGTCGAGTCGGTATCCGACACTTAGCGACCCTCATAGGGTTTTCAATGGCTGAGTGCTTCGGGATTGTCTTGGGAGTGGATTGCCAGGCCCTTCTCCCATTTTTGTGGGGCTGGGAATTGAACTCGGGACCTCAGAGACTGCAGCGCAGCGCTCTACCAACTGAGCTAAATCCTAGTCCCAGTTACACAGTATAGGTGGAAGAATACAAGTTATTTTGGAACAAAATTATGACATTATACCTACTTGGCTTACGGTTTGAGACTTGTTCTATGTTTATACATTTTGTAAAGATTTATTTCTGTATTAGAAACCTAAATTGGTGAATCAATTAAGGAAACATTTTACCCCCTTAATTTGAAAAGCTAGATATGCCTAGTTTGATTGTCTCAAATATATATTCTTTTAGAGTTTAAATTGAAACATCAGGTCCTGAGACACTGCACAGGGGACACTAAACGTATTGAGCAGGGTTTGAGTCTTTCCATGGTTTAGGGACGTAAAAACGACTTGAGTACGGGAGAGTTCTATTTTGAGGTTGCCTCACAAAGCTGCGAAAGCACAAAAGAGGCAGACGGTGCAGCCACAAATGAGGCTTCTGAAAGGACTGTTGCCAAACCCAGGAGCTCCCACAGCTATTTGCATAAGTGCTAGCAAAGTTCCTCAGCCGATCTGCTCCTGCACCCCAGACGCGGAGAAGCAGATGAGGCAGCAGATGACCGTTTACGTTGCCAGGGTGTGTGAACCAGCGAACATCCCCCACATTACTCACTAAGTAATGAGGAGGGGACTTAGATATGTTGCACAATTCAGATGGGCCTGCCAGTTGGCCCTTGGGCTTCATTCTGTGTGATCCATACACAGCAGAGACACTCAGGAGGCAATGCAAATGAATCAACAGACAGCACCGAGGTCCCAGCAGCAGCAGGCAAGGTACTGCCTATGCAACAGGGCGTGATGACAGATAATTAGCTGTGACATGCCCCTCTATGGCAGTGGGATGAGAGCATTCAGTCGGAAACCAGTGTGAAACATAGTATCGCAAACTAAGAGATTTAACTTCACTTAACATAAAGTCTTTTTCCCCAAACCATTTTTATGGGACTTATTGGAAAGAGTTAAGTTTTCATGATCCTAGGAATTAATGCTAAAAATTATTAAGTGCTTAGTACATTCTAGGCATTGGGGGATATACTTACCAGGCATTATCACTGAGGATATACTTACTGTATATTATCGTTTTTAATATTCTAAAAATCCCTGTTTCATATGAACTGCTTTTATTTTACAGATTAGAAAACAACAGACACTTAGAGAGATAATGAACTTGCTCAATGACACAATGCTAATAAGTAGAAGACAGGAAAGCCACCCAGAACTGGTTGGATTTGAAGTTGGTCCTGTAATATTGGCTATCACAGATGTTGACTTTGTCTCTTAAACGGAATTTGATAGAAGATCCTCTCCCTGACTTTTTTTCTACTCTGGCTTTACTCAACATAGGATAAATAAGTTTCTTTTACAGTGTTGATATTTCTGTCATTCTATTTTTATTTCTTCTTCAAAACTTTCAGTTGGTTAATTAACAAAAATTACTTTAAATGTCATTAGTGAAACAATTGGGAAATTTTGTGTATGAAGTATATATTAGAAGATAATATTGTATCTCTGCCAAATTTCCTTACAGATATATTGTGGTTACATAAGAGAATGTTATTGTTCTCAGGAGGCATACACTAAAACAGGGAAAAATATCTTCTATTTACTTTTAATCTTGTCCAAGAAGATTATTATTTATATTGTGTACATAGATATACATGAAAATAGAGCGTGGCAAAGCACATGTGCACAAGATTGACAATTGGTAAATCTAGGTGTAATGTACATGCAGGTTCATTGTATTCTTACAAATATTCCAGAAATAAGAATTATCTCAAGGAAAGTTGAATTATTTTTAAGCCTTCTATTACGTCAGTTTTTCTTTGAAAACTTTGGATGTAGATGTACAAAATTTATGATTACTTTCAATATTTGTATTCTCAGAAGCTGAATGGAGCTGATTCTCATAACTGGCCAGTCTTGTCATTCTTGTCAAAAATTATCAGTGTCTTTGGTACTAGCATAATTATCTATTGTATGTGAAACCATTTGGGTGATATGCTACTCATTCTTCATTTGGTGGCCCAGAAAGGCTTAATGATCAGTGATTATGAAGGAGGGAGGTAATTTGTACAACAAAGTTTTAGTCAATAAAGAAGACACACTTTTGTCATTATTTTTTAGTTGGGAATTTCAGCCATGTGGAGATTATTAATTACAAATTTTTTTTCACCAAAATGAAAATTGTGTCTTCTGTTTTCAAGAATCATATGAATATTTTTTTAATCAGAAAAAAAAAAAACCAGCAGATGTCTTCACTGTTCATTTAAGTAGGAAACGTTTGATGTTAACAATCAACATTTTGAAATATGTTCAAAGGTGCCATCTTGTGGTAGTATTCTATTCAATTTTTAGCAGATTTGTTGACAAAATCTGGCTAAATTTGAAGATTAGAAAGAGACAACAATGCAAAAATACATTTTATGACATGTCAAAAGCCTGTATCTGGAGTCTAAATAAAAAAGGCCAGATGTAACTGACTTATTTAATTGAATTAATAACTGTTCAAATCATTTTGCTAAGTTTCTACTTGAAAGCCATGACAAAACTTATTTATTGTTTCTTTTTCTCTTCCTCAAATTAAAAAATTAAAAGTGTAAAGATTTCTATATAATAGTGGAAAAAATTAAGAATAAACTTCTGCATTGGAATGAATATATATAGACACACATATAAATATATATGTGTGTCTATATATACGTATGTGTATGTATATATATACACATATATATGTGTATATATGTGTATATATACATATATATGTGTATATATATACATACATATGTATATATATACATATACACATACATATATATGTGTGTGTGTGTGTGTGTGTGTGTATATATATATATAATTTGCAGTAGTAGAGGATTAAACCCAGGGATTTGAACATACTTTACAAGTGCTCTACTACAGGGCTGCACCCCAATCCCTTTTTAATTTTTTATTTTGAGTCAAGGTCTCACTAAGTTACTCACGCTGCCTCTGGCCTTGAACTGGTCTTCCTCCTGCCTCTACCTCGCAATATAAATTTTTAAATAAATTTTTTCTTCATTGGAGTCTTGAGAAGAACCACCTTTAAACAAAAAATTCTGTTTTAAATGTAAAAGTTGAAGAACTACAAGATTTCTTGCTCAGACCTTCCCTGCACACATATCATACTTCTTGATATGATTATTTTAAGCTCTTCAAATTGCTTTCTCTGATTTGTCTCTTTGTTCTAAATAGTATATTCAAGCTTATATTTTTCATATTGACACTGTGTCTGCAATAGTGAGCTTAAACATAAAAAAGATGGTGTGCATGGCCCAGTGTTGTGGAGTTGTTGTTAGGTGCCATTGAGTTGGGACTGACTCATAGCAACCCTATGTACAACAGAACGAAACCCTCCTTGACACTGTGCTATGCCTGCCACTATGTCAGTGCTTCTGTGCTATTCATAGAATTTTCACTTGCTGATTGTGTGTGCCATTTTCCTACTTTTGCGGTGCTGGAGATCAAACTCAGGGCCTCGGAGAGTTCAGAGCAGCACTCTACCAACTGAGCCAAACCCAGGTGGTTCCTTAACTTTAGCACTATAGGCACTTTGTTCTGGACAATTTTTTGACATAGAAGTCTGTCCTATGCATTGTTGGATGTTTAGCACTATCCCAGGCCTCTACCCTCTAGATTCCAACAGCACTGCCAACATCTGTTTTGACAGCAAGAAGTGTCTTTAAATGTCCCCTAGGGGGCAGAATTGCCCTCCAACTTTGAATTCCTGCCTTACATGATTGGTTCAGCATTTAAATATACAGTAGTCAATAGATTGCAACCATACTGACAATATTAATAATTAATTGGATGTAAGAATTAAGAGAGACTGTGAAATTTAAGTGTGTCTTTCAAGTTTCTCTCTTGGGCTAGTAATTATATCACTTAAAAGATGCAACTGTACATTCTAGTTTTTCAAAGTTTTCCTTAAAGTTTGGCCTTATTGTTAGGTGCCCTTGAGTCAAGTCCAACTCATGGCCACCCTGATAGGGTTTCCAATGGCTGAGATTTTGGTGGGATTGCTTTGGAAGTGGATTTATAGTTGTATAAATACTCAAGATGTGACTCAGATACTACAAATTTCTGTTTATTTATTAAGGAAGCCCAGTACATTAACATTTCCCCCCTTCTTTAGTTGCGTAGGGCTGGGATTTAGCTCAGTTGGTAGAGCACTGCACTGCAGTCTCTGAGATCCCGAGTTCAAGTCTCAGCACCACAAAAATGGGAGAAGAGCCTGGCAATCCATTCCCAAGGCAATCCCGAAACAGTCAGCCATTGAACACCCTATGAGGGTCGCTATGAATTGGGTACCTACTTGACGGCACCTAACAACAACAACTTAGTTGTGTACCAGTTTCCCTTTTATTACATTACACTACTGGCTTGGGGCTGGGATTTAGCTCAGTTGGTAGAGCACTGCTCTGCCGTCTCTGAGGTCCTGAGTTTGATTGCCAGTACCACAAAAACGGGAGGATATGGCAGTCCACTCCCAAGGCAATCCCAAAACAATCAGCCACTGAAAACCCTATGAGGGTTGCCATGAGTTGGACCTGACTTGATGGCACCCAACAACAGGAAAAGGTTTTGGGAGAAGGATGTGGCAATCCACTCTCGAGGCAACCCGAAACAGCCAGACATTGAAAATCCTGTAAGGGTCACTATGAGTCTGACATGACTCAATGGCACCTAACAACTGGCTCACCTAGAACTTGATCCAGTAAAATCTTTTAGTTATTTTGTGAAGAATCTTGCTGGTTCCTGCTTTCTTCTCTTTCATTTTGCAATCATGCTTTTGAATTATTGTATTTTGCATTTTTCCTCATTAATTTCATCTCTGTCTTATCAGGCTCTGGTCTTAGTTTGTCAATATTCTTAAATCATTTTGAATATTTCATATTAATTATTTTGAATTTGCTCAACTTGATCCTACCTTGGTTATTTAGTTGATAAAAGTATTGACCTGGATATAGCAAAGGACAAAAATGCATAGCATTATTGAATATTCATGAACTGAGCTCTGAACAAATATGTCATAACTGTACCATGGAACAGTTGTTTTAAGGTCTCAAACTTCTTTTATATTTCATTTCATTTTAAGTATTAAAAGGAGCTGTAAGTTACCACTATCTTTGGAATCTGCTAGTGGGAATAAAAACAGAGTATAACTGCATGCCTCAGATGTAATGGGTTTTTATTCTTAATGGCATGAGATAGTCCAGTCAGGCATTTTTACTCACTCTATTTAGGCCATAAAGCTTAGCTTAATTTGTGGCATTGACATGCAATGGGCTATTGTAACAGGAAAGGATGGATTTAAAGTGGTGTGGAATTTGCTTTCCTGTGAGTGCCTAATAATTTCATTTACCATGTTTTACAAGAGGCCAGAAGAGCTGAAAATAGTGAAAAGTTTCCAAGATAGTAAATGATATTTGTCATGAACAGCATAGCATATTATAATAGGACTAATGTTCACCAAGTCAAGATAACTTTATTTACAACTCTTATAGAGTTGTACAGTAAATAAAAGTCTTATTAAATGCAAAAAGTGACACATTTAGCTATATTTATAAGACAATGAGTGTGGCTTTCTCTCAAGTTAGAATGATTTACAGTTAGTGCTTTAATTTTGGGACAGGCCCTCCTTTTCTTTCTTATGAACTTTTCCATATTAACTAGTTTCTTTGCTTCTTCTCCAACCATCCTTCATCAACATAATTTACAAATACCACCAACACTGTTATCTTTTAAAACAAATCATTTTTGACTTTCTCTTGCTCTCCTTTTACTATGGAATGAGTTCTAAAATTTATATATGTATATATATACACACACACATACATATAGGACTTTCTGGTTTTATTCTGGATTTATCTTTCTACTCTCCTCCATGAAGACACTCTAACCACATTGACTTACTTTATATTTTTGAGCATTCCATGATCTTTCAAACTTCTTTGCTTTTGCTCATGCTGTCACTTCTGAATAGAATGCCCTTCTCTACTTTTACATTTGGTAAATGCATTGGCATTCCTTAAAGCCCAAGTCGAATATGACCTTCTCAATTTTACAATCCTGACTTTCTCCTCCAAAACCCTACAGTGCCTTGAACTATTGCTGAAATTTAGTACGTGCTTAATATATGTTTCTGAAATGAGTAATTAGTAAATCTTGAGTAAATTAGTAAATCTACAAAAATATGAAATAGGAGTGTTTAGTTTCATTGATGTTATATGTCGAAAGAAATCTTATAGTCAACAATAATTTCTTTGAGAAGTTATGAATATATATTTTAATAAATCAAAATGTATTTCAAGAAAATCAATTGAATAATGTCACTTGAAAGCTTAAAAAATCCTTTTAATATTATTTTCTTTAATATATCCTGTCTGTTGATCTTATAAAAATCAAGATGGCGGACAGATAACACGCGCCTTCTCTCCCAGAGCAAAGGGAAGCCTCGATGAGGGGTTCAGAACTCACATTGAATAGATAGAAACAGTGATAGTTTACATTGGGGGACAGAGGATGAAACTGGATGGACACTGATATCGAGCATTTGGCTTCGGAAGAATTACACAGAGGTCAGTGGCAGGACTGCCATTCCGCCATTTCGCTTTCACGCAGATGGCAGGATACAATCCTGGAGACTCGGAGGGGACTTTGCCCACACACCCATGGGAGCCGGACCCAACACAGCATGCAACCTTGACATCACACTGTCACCCTGCCCACGGGACACAAACTGCAAGTTTTCGGGTGAGTCAGCACGGAATCGCTACCTCCCTCCTGTTGTGGCGGTGGGAAACCAG
>VMDO01021936.1:0-32500 GCA_007922755.1 Pedetes capensis | reverse complement strand
TCGACCACTGAGCTGCGCCCTCAGCCCAGTTTTTCACTTTTTTTGGGACAGGGTCTCGCTAAGTTACGCAGACTGCCACTGGTCTCGAACTTGTGATCCTCCTGCCTCCACCTCCCAAGCCGCTGGGATGACAGGTGTGCGCCACCGCGCCTGGCCCCTACGTTCTTCTTTAAAGGCACCTTCTGCACCTTGCTTCCCTTGCTTCCACTGGAAGTCCTGAGCCTTCGGAGTAGGGAGGCGGGAGGAGGCCAGTGGAGCAGAGCAGGAGGGGAGAGTAGGAGCCGCTTCCCTGGGAGGCTGCTGACCCCTCTTTCTCCTCCTTCCTTCTTTCCTCTCCTCTCCTGTTCTTTCCAGGGAAGGAGAGACACTGGGATGAGCCGGAGAGGCTGGCCCTGGGGGACTCACCGGCCTTGGGGAGCTGGGTGACACTGGGCACAGATGAGGTTTGCAGCTCTCCCTGTGAACCCTGACAGCACCTTCACCCCCAGACACAGACACAGCCGGGGTGTGGCAAAGCTAACCTGGGGACTGTAGGAGTCACCTGGAGTAGGGTGGGGCTCAGGTTCTCAAAGCCTGCGCAGGCAGAGGGGGTGGGCACTGGGGCCAGAGGAACCATAAATGGCTGCCATTCTAACATGTGTGTGGTGGTGGCCGGGGGAGGGCGGCTCAGAAAAAGCTTTTAAGGAATGGAGAGCCAAGTCCAATCCTGGAAGTTCACTGAAGAGGTGTCACCAGGAAGCACATGACTAATGGCCACATGAGTGGCAGTGATGATGAGGAGCAAGGTCATTCAAGCAGGATGGGAGGTTGGAAGTACTCTTGTTAGCTGCAGGCTCAGGGCAGGGCGGAAAGCCAAAGGTGGGGAGGGAGGGGAAAAGGGCCCATAGCTTTGGTCTTGGTGAGTTTGTGGCAGTCTGCTGTTATTTCTTTTTTTCTTTTTTTGTGGTACTGGAGGTTGAACCAAGGGCCTGGCGCTTGCATCCTCCGCAAGTGCTGGGCCACTGAGCTGCACCCCCAGCCCAGTTTTTACTTTTTGAGACAGGGTCTCGCTAAATTACACAGACTGCCTCTGGTCTCAAACTTGCAATCCTCCTGCCTCCACCTCCGGAGCCGCTGGGATTACAGGCGTGTGTCACCATGCCCAGCTGCAGTCTGTTGTTATTGTTGTTAAGTGCTGTGGAGTTGGTGTCCTACTCATAACGACCCTATGTACAACAGGGGAAACACTATTGTCAGTGCTTCTCTGTTATTCTAGGGTTCATTCATAATGGCTGATTGTTTTTTGGGAGTGGGTTGCTGGGTCCTTATCCCAAACCTACAGCATCTGGTGTTCCCAGGTGGTCTCCCGTCCAAGTACTAATCATGCGGCACCCTGCTTAGCTTCGGAGATCTGACCAGATTGGATGCCATAGATGGCAGTCTGTAGGCAGTCCATTTGGGGGCGTGGGGCTTGGGCATCACTGTGGTGCTCACTAGTCCCCTCTCCGTAGGAGGAGCTCAGCTCCGTGCCCTGGGCAGAGGTGCAGTCCCGCCTCCTTGAGCTGCAGAGGGGCGGCAGGCTGTGCGTGCAGCCACGCCCACTGACGGAACTGGATGTCCACCACCGCATCCTGCGCTACACCAACTACCAGGTGGCCCTGGCCAACAAGGGCTTGCTGCCGGCGCGCTGCCCGCTGCCCTGGGGAGGCAGCGCAGCCTTCCTCAGTCGCGGCCTGGCGCTCAATGTCGACTTGCTCCTCTTCCGCGGTCCCTTCTCCCTGTTCCGCGGGGGCTGGGAGCTGCCGGACGCCTACAAGCGCAGCGAGCAGCGGAGCGCCCTGGCCGCGCGCTGGGGGCGCACGGTGCTGCTGCTGGCGGCCGTGAACCTGGCGCTGAGCCCGCTCGTGCTGGCCTGGCAGGTGCTCCACGCCTTCTACAGCCACGTGGAGCTGCTGAGGCGCGAGCCCGGCGCCTTCGGGGCGCGCCGCTGGTCCCGCCTGGCGCGCCTCCAGCTGCGCCACTTCAATGAGCTGCCGCACGAGCTGCGGGCGCGCCTGGCCCGCGCCTACCGGCCGGCCGCCGCCTTCCTGCGCGCCGCAGAGCCCCCCGCGCCCCTGCGCGCCCTGCTGGCCCGCCAGCTCGTCTTCTTTGCCGGCGCTCTCTTTGCGGCGCTGCTGGTGCTCACCATCTATGACGAGGACGTCTTGGCCGTGGAGCACGTGCTCACCGCCATGACCGCGCTCGGGGTCACCGCCACCGTGGCTAGGTGCGCCCGCACATGCCCAGGAGGTGGTGGTTGTGTGCGCCCATTTCTCTGATCTGGGGCTGAGAAAGACCCTCTTTCCCTGGAGAACCCTTACCTCGCCCACCGCCAGCGCCCCCTAGGCGCTGCACCCCGCGGGTCCCCTCCTAACACCAGCCTCTTCCCCATGCCTGCTCCACCCTCTAGGTCTTTCATTCCGGAAGAACAATGCCAGGGGCGTCCCCCGCAGCTTTTGCTGCAGGCGGCTCTCGCCCACATGCACTACCTCCCGGAGGAGCCAGGCGCTGGTGGCAAGGCCAGCGCCTACTGGCAGATGACGCAGCTGTTGCCCTACAGAGCGGTGAGAGTCTGGGTCTGCAGCCCGTGTGCATGTGATCCGTCTGGGAGAAACTTTGGGATAGTAGGGGTTGGGCTTGCTCCCCCCTCCCGCAGGCTCCAGGATGACTGGGTTGGCAGCTTCCTGCTTGCAAAGTGTCCTTGGGAGCCTTTTGACCCGGATCACTGGTGGGAGCCCCTCAGCAACCCCCGCTCAGCCTGAGTCTTGCTTCCCCAGGTCTCCCTCCTAGAAGAGCTCCTGTCTCCGCTCCTCACCCCGCTGTTTCTGCTCTTCTGGTTCCGCCCCCGCGCCTTGGAGATCATTGACTTTTTTCATCACTTCACTGTGGATGTGGCCGGCGTTGGGGACATCTGTTCCTTTGCCCTTATGGATGTGAAGCGCCACGGCCACCCTCAGGTTAGAGCCCTCTCCTGAGCCTGCAGGGTTGTGCTGGGCAGGAGTTTACTTGCCTCACTCAGAGCAGAAATGGGTTCTAAACCCAGCTCCGCTGCTTACCACCTGTCACCTCAGCAAGGCACTTCACGTCCTTTTTTTTTTTTTTTTGTGGTGCTGGGGGTTGAACTCAGGGCCTCACGCCTGCATGCTTTGCAAGTGCTGGGCCACTGAGCTGCGCCCCCAGCCCATTTTTTTTTTACTTTTTGAGACAGGGTCTCGCTAAGTTACACAGACTGCCCCTGGTCTTGAACTTGTGATCCTCCTGCCTCTGCCTCCCGAGCTGCTGAGATTACAAGTGTGTGCCACCGCGCCTGGCTGCACTTCACATTCTTGTGCCTTGGTGTCCTCATCAGATGAAGGCACTGACAGTAGGCAGCATACAGCTAGTTGTGAGAATGACAGGGGACGACAGCCCATAGAGCCCTTTTTTTTTTTTTTTTTTTTTTTGCTGTACTGGGGTTTGAACCCAGGGCCTCTCGCCTGCATGCTCTGCAAGTGCTGATCCACTGAGCTGCACCCCCAGCCCATTTTTTTTTTACTTTTTGAGACAGGGTCTCGCTAAATTACGCAGACTGCCTCTGGTCTTGAACTTGCGATCCTCCTGCCTCCGCCTCCCCAGCCACTGGGATTACAGGCGTGCGGCACCATGCCCAGTACCATAGAGCCCTTTATAGAGTTGCCACCACATAGAAACCACAGTAAATTGGAGCAAAGATCGCCACAGGATCCGATAAAGGGGGTGGCCAGTGGGTGGGGCTGAGTGGGGACAGGCTTCCCCTTACCCTGGGGACTGGGTCTGCCCAGGGGGGTGAGGCATTGAGGCAGGCCATATCCTCGATCTTCGGTATTTTTGGGGTGATCCTAAGCAAGTCTCTATCCCAGCCTGTTTCCTTCAGGGGGTACATGGGGGCAGTGCTTCCTGTCCTGCCTACCCCACGAGGCTCAGTGTCCACAGCACTGAGACTGTTTCTTGTAGTGGCTCTCGGAAGGACAGACAGAGGCCTCTATGGCTCAGCGTGCAGAGGATGGAAAGACGGAGCTGTCCTTGATGCGGTTCTCCCTGGCACATCCCCAATGGCGCCCCCCGGGACACAGCTCTAAGTTCCTTGGGCACCTTCGGGGCCGGGTACAACAAGATGCAGCTGCCTGGGGTGCCACCTCGGCTCGCAGCCCCCCAACCCCAGGGGTGCTCAGCAACTGCACCTCCCCTCTGGTGAGTCCCAGGCTTGGCCTACCCTTCTGCCCTTCCCCCTAGTCTCTCCCCCTTGCTTCTCCCCATGTCTCACCTGTCCTGTTACCTGCTCACCTGCCTTCTTTTTTTTTTTTTTATCCATACTGGGGGTTGAACCCAGGGCCTCACACTTGCATGCTCAGCAAGTGCTGGGCCACTGAGCTGCCCCCCCAGCCTTTTTTTTTTTTTTTTTTTTTTTTTTAACTTTTTGAGACAGAGTCTCGCTAAGTTATGCAGACTGCCTCTGGTCTCGAACTTGTGATCCTCCTGCCTCCGCCTCCCGAGCCGCTGGGATTACAGGTGTGCGCCACCGTGTCCGGGCTCACTGGCCTTCTTTAGACCCGCCTCTCCTCCCACCCTTGCTGCTCTCTCTTCTGACTCCTTTGCCTATCCTGCTCTTGTTCAGCCGGAGGCCTTCCTGGCCAACCTCTTGGTCAACCCTCTCCTGCCCCCGAGGGACCTGAGCCCCACCGCCCCTTGCCCAGCTGCTGCCACAGCCAGCGTTCTTGCCTCCATTTCCCGAATTGCCCAGGACCCGAGGTGAGGAGTGGATGCAGACAGTCAGGGTTGGGGTGACCCTCCAGGAGGAGGGAGTTGGGGCATTGTGGGGATTTGGAGGGGGAAATGGAAGCTGGCGCTCCTGGGAGGGAGGGAATGTCTCTTGACCTGCTGCATCCTGTGTTCCAGTTGTGTGTCTCCAGGGGGGTCTGGGGGCCAGAAGCTGGCCCAGCTCCCAGAGCTTGCCTCTGCCGAGATGAGTCTCCATGCCATCTACCTGCACCAGGTGAGTAGGGGGTGCCGGGAAGGGAAACATAGGGAGAAAGCAGGTGAATGAAATGGAGACTGAGGAGGGGCCAGAGGTGAAGGAAGAAGCTTATAGGAGTTGTGAGCCCTCTGTACCCGGCCTGGGCGGTGGGGCTCAGGTCCCTTGGGGGCAGGAGAGGGTTGACCAAGAGGTTGGCCAGGAAGGTCTCTGGCTGAGCAAGAGCAGGAAAGGCAAAGGAGTCAGAAGAGAGGGCAGGAGGCAGCTGTCACTCCTCTTCCTTCATCCAGCTTCACCAGCAGCAGCAGCAAGAACTGTGGGGGGAGGCTTCAGCCTCCTCCCCTTCCAGACCCTGGTCCAGCCCCTCGCAGCCAGCCTCGCCTGATGAGGAGAAGCCATCCTGGTCCAGTGACGGTAAGGAGGGCAGGGTGCAAGGGGCAGATCCTGGCACATGGTGCACACCATGGGGCTGCTCAACCGATGGCTTTTGTCACCAGGCTCCAGTCCTGGCTCTAGCCCCAGACAGCCGTGGGGAGCCCAGAGGCCCCGGAACCTGTTCCCTGGCGGGTTTCAGGAGACCACAGACACGAAGAAGGAGCCTGACCAGGACCCTTGCACTGACTGAGAGCTATGTCAGGTCCGTATTACCTACTGACTGAGAGCTATGTCAGGTCCGTATTACCTACTGACTAAGAGCTATGTCAGGTCTGTATTACCTACTTAAAGAGGGGCAGGAAGGAGGAAGAGATTGGCTTGGAGCCATTCTTGGAGGGATGTGGACATTGGTCAAATTTGGGGTGCTGGGTAGTCATCTCTAGGACCTAATCTGGAATGCCTGCCAAGACCCTTCTCCTCCCCTAGGTTCCTGGCTTCTCCAGCTACAGGAGATTGACAGGGTGACGTGGAAGGACACAGAGAACCGTCTTTAGAGGCCCCCACAGATGACAGCCTAGGATGCTCTAGTTGAGCAGGACATGGGGATCAATGAGGAATTCGCCCCAGAGAACAGAGAGAGTAGGAGAGGGGACCACTGTGGCTTTGGGAAACGAGTCTTACAGATGGTCTCCAGAGAGAGGGGCTCAGGGGACACCACCCCAACTGGCTGAACTGGAGCAGTTGCTTGGGAAGAAGTCCCTGACTATCCTCCACTGCGGGGCAAGGCCCAGGCGGAGGCCAAGGTCAGTGTTAGGGAAGCAGTGAGGCACACAGTCTGGAAGGCTGGGGAAGTGCTTCCTGCTCGACTCCCCTTCAGGCTCCCATGGGACCGAGGAGGGCACTTGTGAGTGGAAAAACTAGAAAGGCCTGATGTTTTTGGACTTGAGTACTGCTGTGACGTCTGAGGAAGTGGGTGGGACGCCTCATCCTGTGTAAAATAAGCAGTAAATATCGCTCATGGCTGTGCTGAACGTCTTTGCCACGGTCGTTTCTGGCAGCCCCACTCCTGGCGGCTGAGGGCTGCACCTGCTTTCTCAATCAAGAGCAAGAACTGCCTGGGATTGGCTGCAAAGCGTGTTTTTAGAGTGCTGGGTCACATAGAGTGTGGAAGACTGTCAAAGAATGACCACTCCCACATCTGTACAAGTTAAAACATGAAACTTGTCTTTTTATAACAGTAATCATCTGGAACAATCTTCAATAATAAATATCTGAATGATTTAGAGATAGGCTGTAAAGGAAGATATTCCTGAAAGGGTAAGGGAAATCTACAGTTCACCTAAAGTACACCAAGTGGGGAGCATTAGGCCCCAAATATCACTGTGGGGAGGCCCTTCTAGATTTAGGCTGCCAAGAGTGATAGGCCAGAGGAAGAAGAGATAGTTCGCTCATTCCCTGGGGGAATGGGGTCAATGTGCACAGCCTCGGGAGAGACGCTGGTGGGCATCTCCACAGGAGGAGAGGTGGCTGGCCCTGGTCAGCTGACAGGAGAGCGGCTGGAGGGGAAAGTGAGAGAGGGCTGTCAGGACCCGAGGATGTCTGGGCCAGGCATGTCCAACGCCCAGGGTACTGCGCCCCTCAGCTGCCGCTCCTGCAAGGAAAAGCTCTGGGTGCGTATGCGACTCGTCACTTCCTGGGTGCGCAGTGTGAGCCCGAAAATGTCCTCATGGTAGCGTTGCTGATCCTGCCGGGAGGAAAGAGGCTCAGCGGGTCAGAATCCGAGCTCCAGAAGCAAGCTGGGACTTAGCGCACCTCTGGCCAGGGCCCCGCCCCTGCACTCTCTGCCCCGCCCCTGCTCCCTCGGCCACGCCCCCCGCCTCTTGGCCTTATTCGGCCCGCCCTCGGACCCTCCCCTCCGTGCCGCGTCCCGCCCCTCCGCACCCGCAGCACGCCGATGACGTCGCCCGCCTCGTCCAGCTCCATGTCGCCCTCTGTGGCCAGAATGCGCTGCACGGTCTGCAGGACGCTGGTTGCCATGGTGACGTCGCCGCAGACGAACATGTGGCCTCGCTCGAGACACAGCACGCGGTGCACCTCAGCAGCCAGCTCGGTCCTCAGGATGTCCTGCACGTAGGTCTGGGGGAGACGCGGGAAGGGGTGGGACCCGGCTGCGCAAAGACTCCGCGGGGCGCTGCGGGGCAACTACGGCCGTGAG
The DNA here is from genome assembly GCA_007922755.1 of Pedetes capensis. Classification (NCBI taxonomy): domain Eukaryota; kingdom Metazoa; phylum Chordata; class Mammalia; order Rodentia; family Pedetidae; genus Pedetes; species Pedetes capensis. Next base: position 24,902 of record VMDO01021936.1, on the reverse strand, counting down.
GCGGGGTCGGGGGCGGAGCCAGGAGGGGGCGGGGCTTGGGAGCCGAGAGAGGCGCGCTCAGCTGGGCCCTGGCCCTGCGTGAGTGGAGTGGGGTTGGCAGGGAGCTCGTGGGCAGGATGGAGGGGCCCAGCCTGGTCTCCCCTCACCCTCCACGTCCCGCACCTTGGGGCTGTCGGGTTCCCGGGAGAAGGCGGTGAGCACGTGGCCGAACACCCCGCGCTGCTGGGCATCCTGCACCTCGTCGCGGTAGAGATGGTCGAGTTGGGAGCATCGGCAGCCGAACACCAGAGTCATGGGGGCAGGCTGTAGCCCTGCGAGAGACCCTGCGGCTTGGGACGGCCCCTCCCCTGGGCGCAGCCCTGCCGTTGCCGCCCACGGGCCACTGTCCCCCAGGCTGACAGCCATCCTTTTGGGCTAAAGCAGCTACTATTTTGGCTGTTTGGCCTCTTGGGCCATCCGGGGTGCTTTCACAGAGACCTTGCCACATCATTGATTTACAGAGCAGAAAACCAGAGTTCTCAGGTGGGTGGCCCAAGTGGGGCCGTGCTAGGACTGGGGCCACCACTCAGAACTCCATGCCCCTTGCCTGTGTTAACACCGCAGGTCCCTTCCCTGTGCCAACCCAGATTCTCCCACATCTTCAACCTTCCTCTCAGTCCCTGCCCTCTTTTGATGACGCCCTGAACACCCGGTCACTTCCTTAGGTTTTGTCCACACCTTCCTGAGCCCCGGCCCAGTCCTGAATCCACCTGAGGCATTTTTTCTGTCTTCTAAATTCCCACCCCTTCCCTTCCAAACTTCCATTTCTCTTTGTCCTTAATCCACCTCAATGCCTACTATGTGCCAGGCATCAGGAAGCCACACAACACAGCGCCCCTCTCACCTTCCTTTCACCTTTGGTCATAATTTCTTTCTTTCTTTCTTTTTTTTTGCAGTACTGGGGGTTGAACCCAGGGCCTTGCGCCGGCATGCTTTGCAAGTGCTGGACCACTGAGCTGCGTCCCCAGCCCATTTTTTATTTTACTTTTTGAGACAGGGTCTCACTAAATTACAGAGACTGCCTCTGGTCTCAAACTTGTGATCCTCCTGCCTCCACCTCCCAAGCCACTGGGATTACAGGCTTGCGCCACTACTCCCGGCCTTGGTCATAATTTCTTGTACTTTCTTTCCCACCTGCCTCTTGCCTTCCAGCTCCACCCCTTTGTCCCTAGACTCCCTTCCGACTTCCAGTCAAACCCTTAGCTCCAGCCTCACCTTTGCTGTCAATGTCGTGCAGTCGCTCCTGCCAGAATCCCCGGAAGGGGGCAATACCAGTTCCTGGGCCCACCAGGATGCAGGGCAAGCTGGGATCGGGTGGCAGCCGGAAGGAGGGAGCCCTAGCCAGAGAGATTTTATTAGGCTCAGTTCCCTTCTCCTGTGTCCCCATTCTTTCTGACCTTGAGCAGGCTGTGCAGAAGAGAAGCCAAGGTCCGGTGACAAATGAGTTGATATTAGTAGAGTCCTTAGAGCAGTTTTTGGTTCATGGTAAGTACAATATAAATGTTTATTAAATAATTCTGAGCAGAGCACGGTGGCTCATGCCTGTAATTCCAGTGATTCAGGAGGCAGAGGCAAGAGGATCATAAATTTGAGGCCAGAGGCAGCCTGTATGCCTTAGTGAGACCCTGTCTCCAGATAAAAGAGTGAAAAATGGGTTGGGGGTGCAGCTCAGTGGTAGAGCACTTGCAAAGCATGTGTGAAGCCCTGGGTTCGAACACTCAAGTACCTCAAGGAAAAAAAAATTGTGGCCAGGCATAGTGGTGCATGCTTGTAATCCCAGTGACTTGGGAGGCTGAGTCAGAAGGATTGCAAATTTTAGGCCGGGGCAGCCTGTGCAACATAGTGAGACCCTGTCTCAAAAATATAAAGGGGCTGGAAGTGGGACTCAGTGGTGGAGCATTTGCTTAGCATGCGTGAGGTCCTGGGTTCAATCCCCTAGTACCAAAAAAAGAAAAAAAATTTCTGCTGCAGGCAGAAACTCCCTGGTACTGTCTGTGGCTTCTGTGGACTGTAGGATACTTAGATGAGTCATTTTAGGGGCCATAGAGATATGAGTGGGGGATGGACTTTTCATTCACAAGCAGCTTCCTGATTGAATTTACTTTAACGGCCATAACATTGGGATTTGGTTTGTATTCAGTTAACTGGCACAGCTCATTTGTAATTTAGCCTCTTGTGTGGGTGTAGGTCCCTGACCTAGCTGCTGCTATCTTATTCAGTTCCACTAAGGCTTGGCTTCCCTAGAGAAAAACATCATGTCTGGGGAGTGGCAGGTCAACGCAAAAGAGGAAAACCCTCCACCAGATGGATTGACACAGTGTCTGCAATAATGGGCTTAAACATAAATAAGATCGTGTGCCTGGCACAGAATCGGGAAGTGTTTCAATCTGCTGTACATAGGGTCGCTATGAGTTGGACTCGACTCGACGGCACCTAACAACAACAAGGCTTGGCTTCTGGCTGCCGGGGTGGGCAAGACTTCTGGACACAGCAGGATGGAAGGGACTCCCGAGACCCTTCGCACCTTTGACTCTTCAGCGACACTGTGGCCGGGGTGGTCCTTACTTGCCCTGGCTCATCCTCCCTGAACTGAGTGGGGTGTTGGGACCACAGTCCCAGGCACCATTCCTTCCAACACTGGTTGTACAGAGGGCGTAGAGAGACAAGCAGAAGCCATGCCTTCCTGAAGCAGCAGAGCCACGGGCCTAATCTGTGCCATGTCTCAGGGAGTTGGCCTTTCAGGGCAGGACCCCGAGTCCAAGTTAGTGAGGCCCAAAGCTCAGCTGCAGTTCTGAAGTGACCCAATGGCCCCTTGTCCCTGATCTCTTAGGTCCTCCATGCTTCTAGTAACACTGCTCATCGGAGCTACCACGTGACCCCGTGGGACCCCTATTGATTCCTCACCTGTGTCCAGCAGTCCTTGTGGCACCTTCTCCACCCTAGCTTGGACACTTATACTTTTTTTTTTTTTGCGGTACTGGGGGTTGAACCCAGGGCCTTGTGCTTGCATGCTCTGCAAGTGCGGGACCACTGAGCTGCACCTCCAGCCCATTTTTTTTTTTTTTTTTCACTTTTTGAGACAAGGTCTCGCTAAATTACACAGACTGCCTCTGATCTCGAACTTGCAATCCTCCTGCCCCCGCCTCCCAAGCCGCTGGGACAGCTGGGACACTTTCTTCTTGATGCCCCTCCTCCACCTGCAGGGCTCACTTACCCCCGGATGAAGCAGGGCACAAGGGCTCCAGCCTTGAGCTGGCTCAGCCACGTGGAGCAGACTCCATAGTGCAGGGGCCCCAGCCCATCTAGGGGACGGGGAAGAGAGGCCAGTGAGGGGCTGTGCCCGTTCCGCCGAGGCCAGGCCTGCCCTGCCCCCAGCCTTACCCTGTGTCCGGTATGCCAGCACAGCTACAGTGAGGTGGATCTCTCCTGGGTGGACGCTGGGGGCGGAGCTGACTGAGTAGTACCGGGGCTGGAGCAGGGGCAGCTGGGTGAGGAGGAGGGCAGCAGGCAGCGCCACTGACGGGAACTGCTCCAGCACCTCCAGCAATGTAGGGCACCGGAACCACTTCCACTCCTCATAGCGGCGGGGGTCCTGCAAGGTGGGACACAGGGAGCTAGGAGCCCTATAGCACTGCATGGAGACCTTCCTTCTTGTCACTTCTGAGGAGCGCCTCCTGAGGGTTCCTCCCTGCTCAGTCCAGGTCTTTACCCAACACTTCTTTCTTTTCTTTTCTTTTTCTTTTCTTTTCTTTTTTTTTTTTTTGTGGTACTGGGGGTTGAACCCAGGGCCTCGCACTTGCATGCTTTGCAAGTGCTGCACCACTGAGCTACACCCTCAGCCCATTTTTTTAGTTTTTTGAGACAGGATCTCGCTAAATTAATGCAGACTGCCTCTGGTCTCGAACTTGTGATCCTCCTTCCTCTGCCTCTTGAGCTGCTGGGATTACAGGCGTGCGCCACCGCACCTGGCACCCAACACCTCTTTTAAGACCCTGAGCATCCAAAGATGACTCGGTCAATCCGGAGCCCCTCCCCCCTTTTGAGATAGGGTCTTGCTGTGTGGTCCAGGCTGGCCAGGAACTCACTATGTAGGCCAGGCTGGCCTCAAACTTGCACCGATCCTCCTGCCTCAGCCTCCTGAGGGCTAGGATAAGAGGCGTGTACCACCATGCCCAGCTTTGGAGCCAGCTGTTAAATCTCCAGTTTACATTGTCCAGGAGAAGAAAGTCCAGGGAGGACGTTGTCACTGGACACCTCCCCCCAGCTCGTCTTCCTTTCTAGCCCCTCCTTCCCACCCTGTGGCCTCCACCTGGCTGAGGGCTTCCAGTTCCTGCTGTTCGCTGGCCTCTTCCGCCAGGGTGCTGAGCAGTCGAAGGAGGCGCGGGCTGGGTGGGGAAGTGATGTCCAGGAAGAAGGTGAGAGCCTGGCGCAGCGTGCACGGGGGCAGCCGGGGGTCCCGCACCCAGCCGGGGGGAGGGCCACCTGGGGGTGGGACACAGGGAGCTCTGAGGGAGAGGCCCAGCCGGAACCGCAGCATCTCAGCGGAAGTTGCCGGGCATCACCGGGCGTTGTTGGAGCACCTGCCCTTGAGCGCAGTGTGGACCTATCTGGGCAACCTCAGTGAGTTTGTTTGGAGGCCCTTCCTGGGCTGGGCTCTGCTGCCCTCGATCCCACCCAGTGTACCTTTTTTTTTTTTCTTTTGTGGTACTGGGGGTTGAACCCAGGGCCTCATGCTTGCATGCTCTGCAAGTGCTGGACCACTGAGCTGCACCCCCAGCCCATTTTTTAATTTTTTTTTACTTTTTAAAATTTTTTTGTGGTACTGGGGATTGAACCCAGGGCCTCACGCTTGTATGGTTTGCAAGTGCTGGACCACTGAGCTGCACCCCCAGCCCATTTTTTAATTTTTTTTACTTTTTAAAATTTTTTTGTGGTACTGGGGATTGAACCCAGGGCCTCATGCTTGCATGCTCTGCAAGTGCTGGACCACTGAGCTGCACCCCCAGCCCATTTTTTAACTTTTTTTTTTTTTTTTTTTTTTTTTTTTTTTTTTTTTTTTTTTTTTTTTTTTTTACTTTTTTGAGACACGGTCTTGCTAAATTACACAGACTGTCCCTGGTCTTGAACTTGCGATCCTCCTTCCTCCGCCTCCCAAGCCGCCGGGATTACAGGCGTGCGCCACCACGCCGGGCTCTCCACCCAGTGTATTTTAACTCCAGGCACTGACTTGGTAGAAGACAGCAAGCTACAGAGAAGCCAGACTGCCAGGGGAGGCTTTGGGAGGAGCCTGAGGGAGGGGACAGAGTTTGGAGGATGTGTTGGGGCAGGTTCAGAGAAAGGAGCTGTGTCTTGTGTAGACCATCCAGCAACAAGGCTGTCCTGGCTGGGGTGGCACAGCTGGCTTCAGGTAGCGCCGAGCTGGGGGGAGCAAGGTGGCTAGGGCTTAGCCCCAGCGGTCCTGGGCCAGCGGGGTGCAGCAGGGGTCTGTGGCATGTCCCGGCCTATGATCCTCACCAGGGCTTCCCTTTTCGAGCTGCTCCACTGCCACGGGCTCGGTGGGCGGCGGCGGGTCCTCCACTCGGCTCAGCAGCGCCTCCACGAGGCCGGGTCGGTTGGGCGGGCAGACCCCGACGTGGTCCCCTGGCTGGTACTGCAGCCCCTCCTGGCCTCCAGTGTCCAGGCGCACCAAGATTGTGGCCCGGCTAGGGGCGGGAGGAGGGCGGTTACAGGGGGTCAGAGAAAGGGGGGGTAGGAATGGGAGAACATGGGAGGGTCTGGGGTCTGGGGAAGGAGGGACTACGGGAGGGAGGGTGGGGCTAGCGAGAGGGAGGGTGGGGCCAGCAGCCTTCCTCACGTGGATTTGCTGCTTTGCAAGTTTTCCACGGAGAGGATTGTCGCCTGGAACATCTTCCGCCGGTGCACGTGGATCAGGCCTGGGGGTGGGGAGTGGGCCAGGGAGGCTGAGTCTGAGCCAGGGAGCAGGGCCTGGCCCCCAAGCAAGTGAAGCGGCAGGGGCAAGGGGAAGTAGGGGCGCACCTGGCAGCAACTGCAGGCCCTCGGCCTGGGAGCTCAGCCGGTACCGCTGGCGCTTCCAGCTGCGCTTGGGGCTAAATATGTCCCGGGCAGCGGCCTTGGCATCCTCTCCCACACAGAAGGTCTCACAGGAGGCCTGAGGGGTGAGAGGGGGAGGCTGAGGACGGCCTGCCACCAGGGAGCGCCCTGCTGAGGAGCTGGGGAGGGTGTGGCGCTGTTGGCAGGAGCGGAATGAGGCGGAACTGGGCTGAGGCTGAGGCTGAGGCCAGTACTGACCAGGGCACCTTGTCTTCCAGCCAGTTTGTGGCCCCGGGACCCTGCGGGCTACTCCTTGTGCATACCCACTTCTCGCACTTGGTGGCTACTGGTGGACTGAGAGTTGACCCAGTGTCCCTGGGAGCACAGCACTTGGCTCAGTGAAGGCCGCTGGGCAATTAGGCCTGCATTTGAACTCTCTCTGTGCGTCCTTTTTTTTTTTTTTTTTTCGGTATTGGGGATTGATCCCAGGGCCTCGAACTTGCATGCTTTGCAAGTGCTGGACCACTGCACTGCGCCCCCAGCCCATTTTTTTACTTTTTTTGAGGCAGGGTCTCGCTAAATTACACAGACTGCCTCTGGTCTTAACTTGCGATCCTCCTGCTTCTGCCTCCCGAGCCGCTGGGATTACAGGCGTGCGCCACGGCGCCCGGCTGTGCGTCCATTTTACGTGCCTCACTTTCCCCATCCTGACCCCGCACTGGGTTCTGGTGAGAGTTAAATGAGCTACTTCCTGCAAAGCCCTTCGTACAGCATGTGCAGGGGCAGTGCTGTCCTACTGTGGGAGGGGCGGAGGGGCGGTGCCGTCTGTCTGTTTCTGGCGCTGCTGCTTGGCCTGGTCCAGGCTTGAGATCCAGGGCTCTTCCGTGATTGGCAGAGCCCCATATCACCGGGCTCTGTTGCTGTTGCTTTCTGGTGTGCTCCGTCTTATATCTCTTCCTTCCTTCCTCGGCTCCCTCCCTTCCTTCCTACCCTGCTGCTGCCACCCTAGCCGAGCTGCTTTTCCAATGCGCATTCCCCTGTATGGCGAAAGTCCCAAAGTCGGTATTCCTGAAACTTCCCACGTGGGCACCTCCTGCTCTGAAGCTCCCACTGGCGCTGTGTTCTCTGGGTCCCCTTTTCTCTTCCCTTCTTCCCAATCTGGGTCTGTTTCTCTGGCTTACCTTTTGCTCCCCAGCAAGCCCTCTCCATCTTGCACCTCTGGGGCTGCCCTCCTCCTTGACATGGAGTCAAACCTGCGGGGCTTGAGCCCCAGACCGACAGATGGGTAGATGCTGGGGCAGCCCTGGCTAGGGCAGTGTTAGCACTGGGAGAATGCCGCCCAGCACGGGCAGCTTTGCCCTGAAGAAGCCCAGGCTTAAGAAGCCACAGTCCCTGGGACCCTCTCCTGGCCAGGACCACCCAGAGCCACTACCCATGCTGGTCAGGTCTCCAGCTCCCTACAGCTCCTGCTGGCCTCAGTTTCAGCCCTAGCCTCTGTCTGACCCTCTCAACCCTGTCTCCTCCATCCTCTCTGCTCTGCACTGGCTCTGTGCGAGTCTGTGTGTCTGTCCCGTCCTGGGGCCCAGCCTGTGCCAGCTGAGGCACCCTCCCGCCAGGCCCTGCGTCAGCTTCAGCTGTGCTCCTGCCTGGGTGCAGGACCTCCTGTCCACTACCCGGGCCTGAGCCCAGAGGGCTGGCTGTGCGCTGTTGAAATGCGGGTGATTCTGGGGATGAACCAGAAGCAGCCGGAGAACCAGGCAGAATCAGGGAGGTCTTGAGCCTCCAGCCTCAGTATTGCAACCCTCAGTTAGCTCAGCTAGTAGAGCGCTGCGCTGCAGTCTCTGAGGTCCCAAGTTCAATTCCCAACACCGCAAAAATGGGAGAAGGGCAATCCCGAAACAGTCAGCCATTGAAAACCCTATGAGGGTCGCTATGAGTCGGATACCAACTCGACAACACCTAACAACAACAGCAGGTATGAAGTGTGGGAGACGGTCCCATGTTGGCGGGAGTCAGAATGAGGGGCTGGAGGGCTGGCCGGGACAGATGCTGGGTCCCCGGGTCCCCGAGGGCTCACCTGGAAGGCGGCCTGGGCCCAGCCACGGAAGGCCTCCTCCTGGCCACACAGCTCGTCGCCCTGGCCCAGCTGCAGCAGCCGCTCTCCGCCCAGCTCCTCCAGCCTCGTGTCCACCGCCCGAGCAAAGGCACAGAAGTGGGGGTACGCCCGGGAGCCCAACCCAAACACACAGAACCTGGGGTGCAGGCAGCCGTTGGTGGTGGAGTCCCCGTGCCCGCCCACGTCTCCCCGGGCAGCCTGCCTCCCATGCACCCCCTTTGGTGAGGACCCCCAACCTGAGGGTGCCCAGGGCGCCTGCGCTGTCTGTGTTACTGGATTCCTTCCTCTTCCGCCGCCAAGAGGACACTAGCGGGTCTGAGCAGGAGACGCTGTTGAAGCGGATTTTGTAACTCCTGGCAAGAGAGGATGAAGAAAGGGTTGAGACACAGGGCTCTTCCATGATTGGCTGAACCCCATATCAGCGGGCCTGATATGAGAGAATTTCATCTTTAGTGAATGCTGAACAAGGACTATCTCTGCAGCTATTTATATTTCACTTGATTTCTTTCAGTTGCATTTCAGGGTTATCTGAAAGTATAATTGCACTTTAAGATTTATATTTAAGGACTTCCATTTTGGGGGTCTTTCTGTAAATGATAAAATTAAAAAAAAATCTCTCAGACCAGTTATACGATTTGTATACATTATTGATATATACGAAATCAATGGACTTTTGTCTATTGGCCAAGGGAACTAGAGATGTGGCCCAGGCCCAGCCAGTGGTCAGTTTCTGGGTCCCCACCTCTGTGCTGGGCAGGGCATTGCTCTTGGGAGGGGCTGAGGGACAAACTTGGGAGGTTCTCTGTCACCCCCTCTTCTTCTGGAGGAGACCTCAGGACTATGGGACCCCTCGGAGTCCTGGCCTGGAAGGGGGCGGGTCCCCAGGGTGGGGGCTGGGGCTGGCTTGGCATCCATGCCTACTGGCCTCTGGCCTCCAGCTTGTTGGGAAAGAGCTTAGGATATGTGGGGTGGGGCTTTTTAGACCTCCTTCCCTAGTGTATCTGCAGATGCCTCCTGCCCCACCTCCCCATGGCTGCCACAGCCACTCACTTGTGCTGCTCTGGCCGGGGGGAGCTGTTGTAGGGGCCGGACATCTCCATCAGGGCCGCTGCAAAACTCTGCCAGGGAAGTGTTTGCGTCAAGGTTAGTTTGATGTCAAACTGTACAGAAATTTAAAACAGTACTGTGCTGGCCTTTATTATTACTGTTTATTAGTAACTCCTAATTTTGGCTGAGGGCTTGCAGCTGTAGCACTGTGGCATCTGATCCCGTCAGATATTGGAAGCTAAGCAGGGTTGGGCCTGGTTAGTACTTGGATGGGAGACCACCAGGGAACACCAGATACCCCAGGCTTGGGAGAAGAACCTAGAAACCCACTCCCCCCCAAAACATCAGCCATTGAAAACCCTATGAATAGCAGAGAAACACTGATGATACTGTTTCACTTGTAGTACGTAGGGTCACTGTGAGTCAGACACCGACTTGATGGCACCTAACAACAACAACAATTTTGGCTTGGAAAAGTTCAAAAAAGGCTTGACTTTTTGAAAAGTTATACCATGAGCCAGGCACGGTGGAGTGCACCTGTAATCTCAGTGACTCAGGAGGCGGAGGCAGGAGGATCCAAGTTCAAGACCAGAGGCAGTCTGTGTAATTTAGCCAGACCCTGTCTCAAAAAGTAAAACAAACAAAAAAAAAATGGGCTGAGGGTGGAGCTCAGTGGTCCAGCACTTGCAAAGCATGCAAGCGTGAGGCCCTGGGTTCAACCCCCAGTATGGCAAAAAAAAAAAAAAAAAAAAAAAAAAAAAAAAAAAAAAAAAAAAAAAAAAAAAAAAAAAGAAAGAAAGAAAGAAAGAAAGAAAAGTTACACTATGGAAGTGTGTAAGGTGGAAAAGGAGAAAGATTGTAGATTGTTCTTATCTTTCTTTTGAGTCTTCCCTCCACCGCGTCTGCACCATTGGCAGGGGAGGCATTCTAGCCCTTTACCAGTGTACACCTGCTGCTTGACCAAGAATGGGGTTATGTCCTGACAAACCCCATGTCAAGTGGAAAAATGCATTTCATGCACCTGCCCTCCCACACATCCCGGCTCAGCACACAGCATGCTGCAGATGCCCATGTTTTCCCCTGAAGCCAGGGGCTGCTGGGGAGCTGCTGCTGGCTGCCACAGCTGGACACTGAGAGAGAGGATCCCATCACATAGCTCAAGTCTAGGCACAGATCCAAATTCGGGTTACTAATGGCTACATACTGCTTTCACATTATCATATAAAGTAAAAAGTCATAAATTGAACTATCTTTAGTTGGGGGCTGGGCTGGGATTTAGCTCAGTTGGTAGAGCGCCGCTCTGCAGTCCTGAGGTCCCGAGTTCGATTCCCAGCACCACAAAAACGGGAGAAGGACGTGACAACCCACTCCCGAGGCAATCCCCAAACAATCAGCCATTGAAAACCCTATGAGGATCGCTATGAGTGGGACACAACTCAATGGCACCTAACAACAACAACAACAAGTTGGGGACCATCTGTACTTCTATACCTGTGTATATTTATAGGTGTTTTTTTTTTTAAGATTTAAAAATGGACCTGTAGTTCACTGACCTGCCTGTTATCAATAACCTATTGTGGCCATCGTTCTAGGTTAACATAATGCTTGCTTGACCTGATTCTCCTAACGGCGCCATCAGATTCCTCCATTTGTATGGCCCCTAGCGTCTGCCTTCCCCCTGACTGGAGGGCACTGGGTTGTCTGTGAACAATGCCCAAACTCCCTCTCGCACACACACACCTCACAGCCTCCTTTGCACGTCTCAGGTGGCTCTTGGAAGTGGCGTTGCTGAGCCTAAGGGTTTAAAAACTTGGCGGGGCTAGTTAAAACATATTCTTCATGGATAGACTATTTCCTGTGGGGCATATTCCTCTATTTGTTCTGTTTAAAACATTTGAAGTAAAATTGAAATACACAAGTCTTGAGGGCAATTCAATCTGTTTAGCCATCTTGCAGTTAAAAAAAGAAAGCAAGCAAGTTGCCTTTGACCCAGCAATTCCTCCCCTAGGTATTTACCCAAGAGAAATGAAAACATCAGCCCACAAAAGCCTGGTACAAGAATGTTCATAACAGCTTTCTTCATAATAGCCCCGAAGTGGAAACAGTCCAGCTGTCTGTCAATGGGAGAATGGATAAACAAGCCAGGGCTATTCCCACATGAACCCGCTGGGCAGTAGAAAGGAACGAGGTGCTGAATTGTGCACCCTGGACTAATCTCTAAAACAAGCCGGTGACTGCCTCGACGCCTCCCAATGATGTGGCATTCTGGTGCATGCAAAACCCGTGTATCGCGACAGAAATCACAACCACAGCAGGGCCACAGACTGAGGAGGAAAGAACTCCTAAGGGAACTTTCTAGGCGGATGGAAATGTTCAATATCTTGCTCTACAGGGGCGTAAATGCTAAAATGAGTTAGTTCATGGTGCTGCTTATGGTTTGAACGTTTGGCCCCGGAATCCATGTGTTGGAAATTTAGTCCCCAAAGTCATATGTCATATGTTAATAATAGTCAGAGGTAGCCAGGCGCGGTGGTGCACGCCTGTAATCCCACCAGCCTGGGAGGCGGAGGCAGGAGGATTGCAAGTTTGAGACCAGAGGCAGTCTGTGTAACTTAGCAAGACCTTGTCTCAAAAACTAAAAAAAAAAAATGGGCTGGGGGCATAGCTCAGTGGTCCAGCACTTGCAGAGTATGCAGGTGTGAGGCCCTGGGTCCAATCCTCAGTACTACACACACAAAAAAAAAAAAAGAAAAAGAAAAAAAAAAAAAGAGGTGGGACATTTGGGTGTCTAAAGCTCTGCTCTCAGGAATAGATTAATCCATTCATGGGCTAGTGGATGATGGGTTATATGGGGAGTGGCTTTGTCATAAAAGTGAGCTCTCTCTGGTACACTGCATTTCGACATTGACACCCTGTGTCATGTCATGATGGAGGGGGGAGGCCACAGCAGAGGCTGAGACAGGTGTTGGTTTTCTTTAAAAGGCAGACCAGCACCAGGCAAGGTGGCGCACGCCTATAATCCCAGCAGCTCAGGAGGTGGAGGCGGGAGGATCGAAAGTTTGAGACCAGAGGCAGTCTGCATAACTTAGCGAGACCCTGTCTCAAAAAGACAAAAAAATATGGGCTGGGGGTGCAGCTCAGTGGCCCCAGCAGTTGCAGAGCATGCAGGCACGAGGCCCTGGGTTCAATCCCCAGTACCACAAAAAAAACCAAAAAAACAAAAAAACAAAAAACAGACCAGAATGAAGGCTGATGTGGATGGGGAAGGCAGAGGGGAGAGACTTGCATTGGGATTCAAGTCTGCTCTAGGGCCTTTAACTACAGGGTGGGAGAGGAGATACTTAGTGGGCTGGCTTCTGGACAGCTCAAAGGCATAAACTGGAAAGAGAATGGCTAACAATAAGGCATTCAGCGGTGGTGCTTTTGTTTTCTTTGTTTTAAGATTTGTTGATCAAGTGAAATTACTTAATCTGTGCTGACATCTAAACAGTGCTGTTTTCTTTTGCCAAGAAGAAAAAGAAAAGCTGAAAGGGAATTGAGCGGAGCATCTTTTTTTCTCACTGGTCGATACCATACCAAGGAGCAGTCTGACCCTCTTGGGTCCTCATACTAAAAACTTGCACTGATAATGGAGATGACTTAGGGGCGCAGTTAAGCAGGTGTGAGTTGAGGGGGCTGGGACGTGGCTTGGGTGGGCCAAGGCTCCCAGCAGCAGGTCCACACTCCAGTGAGAAGGTGTCCCTCAGAATCCCCACTTTCTGTTCCTCTCTGTGTGTGTGTGTGTGTGTGTGAGAGAGAGAGAGAGAGAGAGAGAGAGAGAGAGAGACAGACAGACAGACAGACAGACAGACAGACAGACAGAGGTGACTGTTCAGCCACTCCAGTTTTGAGTCTCTCATTCCCACTGGGCTGAGGGTTAGCTCAGTTGGTAGAGCGCTGCTCCGCCCGGAGTACCCAGGTTCGATCCCTAGCGCCATGAAAATGGCAGAAGCACGTGGCAATCCACTCCTGAAGCAATACCAAAACAATCAACCGTTGAAAACCCCATGAGGGTCGCTATGAGTCGGACCTGATTCGACAGCACCTAACAACAACAATCCTCCCCAGTGGGCCCGGCCCTGGAAGGCCTCACCTCTCCATTCTCCGGGGGGTCCCCGTTCCCAAATGTGCTGGTCACCACCAACACCAGCGTCTCATGCTCGAGCGACACCACGTCATACTCATCCATGCACAGGACCTGTGGTGAGGAGAAGACAGATGTCCTGGGGCCTTGGCCCCTTGCTGCCCCTGTCCTCCGGGCCTCCTTGGCAGGGCAAGTGTCAAGCTCTGCCTGGTCTCAGAATCCTTGTGGATTCCGGGGTTCCTTGTGAGCCTTTGGTTTTATTTATTTATTTATTTTTTGCGGTACTGGGGGTTGAACCCAGGGCCTCGCGCCTGCATGCTCTGCAAGCACTGGATCACTGAGCTGCACCCTCAGCCCGTTTTTTCTTTTTTTAACTTTTTGAGACAGGGTCTCACTAAATTACGCAGACTGCCTCTAGTCTCCAACTTGCGATCCTCCTGCCTCCGCCTCCCGAGCCCCTGGGATGACAGGCGTGTGCCACCGCGCCCGGCCGTGAGCCTTTACTTTTGACCCTCTGTCTTCCAGAGCACCTGTGAAGATGCTGCTAGACGGCCCCTCTTTCTGGCTCCCTGCCCGCTGGGCTTCACCCTACCCGGGGGTCAAACGCCTTCCGGAAGAGTCTTCCCAGCTGCTGCGCGTAGCTCTGGGCCCTGCCGGTCTCGGAGCCGTATAGGATGGTGGCTTTCACACGCTTTGCCATCACCGTGCCCATGAGCGAGGCTGAGATCTTCACTGCGCTGTGGGTGAGGGTGAGGTGAGGCCTCCCCAGGCGGGGGTCCAGACCTCATCACAGCCAGGCCTCGGGGTGCCCCACTGGGCTGCCCCCCAGGGTGTGTGGGGGAAGGTGCACCCGCAGGTACCCACTTGGCCACTTCCTTAAAAGTCTTCTTCCGGGTGATGCCGGTGCCCTTGGCTGCACTCCCCTTCCAGGGGTCTGGCTGCAGGGAAGTGATGGGGTGGAGGGAGCGGGGACAGTGAAAGACAAGGTTAGCAGGTCCTGGGGCTGCCTGGTTAGAGCGGGACCCAGATGGGCGGGAGCCAGCTGGGGTGGGCACCTGGTAGCGGAAGGCAGGGGACAGGAAATAGTTGACCATCTCTTGATGGAAGACAGGAGTGAGGCTGCCCGAGATGGGGGGCACGATCCAGGCCCAGTCGGCAGGGCAGCCCCCCCTGGCCTTCTGCTCATTCTCCAGGTGCTTCATGAAGGAGGCTGTGGCGGCGTGGTGGTCCACAATGGTCACTTTGGCCAGCTTGGAAAGGAGGGAGAGATGCTGGGCTCAGAAGGGTCCCACAGACATCACCCTGCTCCCTCCACCCCATCTATCACCACAGCCCACCTTGTGCCCTTCATCACCACAAGCCTGGCATACCATGTTCCCTCAAACCACTGTGTCACCCCCAAACTGCACTTTGCATGGTCAAGCATCAAGGTCAGCCTGCAGTAATAGCTGTTGTTGTTGTTAGGTGCCATCAAGTCATGTCCGATGTCCGACTCATAGCGACTCTCACAGGGTTTTCAATGACTGTTTCGGGATTGCCTAGGGAGTGGATTGCCCCATCCTTCTCCCATTTTTGCGATGCTGGGAATCGAACTGGGGACCTCAGAGAATGCAGAGCAGTGATCTACCAACTGAGCTAAATCCCAGCCCGTAACAGCTGTAGTTTCCAGGACCTGTGTGCCTTGGCCCTCACGACAAAATATCTTTAACTCTTTTTGTTTCCTTTTGCAGTGCCAGAATGGAATCTAGGGCCTCGCACATGCCAGGCAATCGGTCTTGCACTGAGCTATACTTCCAGCCTTTCCTTAACCCTTGAGACCCTATGGAAGTACTCAGCAGCACCAGCTTCCTCAAACTGCCCCTCCCAGCATGCACTACGCTCCAGCACTCAGCATTACAGTTTCCAGACTGCAGAGAGTCGAACATTGTGCCCTGGGAGCCAAATTACTGAGCCAGGTTCCTGGATCACACCAGGCCTCATTCTGTAGCATCCAGAATAGCATTTGCCCAGTGTAGAGCTGCGGCCCAGTGTCCAGCCCAGGGCGCACGGACTGTGGAACTTCTGCCTATCCAAGCCCTGCCCCTCTTTTTTACGCACCTCTCTCCCTTCTACCTGCCCGCACCTCCTACCCCGTTCCTTCCCTCCTGGCCCGTCTGAGTCTTGCACCTGGTAACTGTGCAGCACAGCCACGTTGATTTCCACGGCTGCCTTGTCTTTCCACAGGGATGAGGTGGTCCGGGTGTCCAGGTCCATGCACACAGCCACATCCTGGGACATGGGTAGGGAGTGGACAAGTAGAAGGAGTGAGGGGTGCCATGACCTCTGGGGGGGTTTGACCACCCAGTGTGGGCTGGGTTTGTTTTTCGCCTGCAAAGCCACTGTGGTGCAGAGAGAGACCTTGGGCAAATAAATTGCTTCTCTACCTTGGGCCTAAATTAATTTCTTTCTCTCTCTCTTTCTTTCTTTCTTTCTTTCTTTCTTTCTTTCTTTGTCTTTGTGGTACTGAGGGCTGAACCCAGGGCCTCGCACTTGCATGCTCTGCAAGTGCTGGACCAGTGAGCTGCACCCCCAGCCCATTTTTTACTTTTTGAGACAGGGTCTCGCTAAATTACACAGATTGTCTCTGGTCTCGAACTTGTGATCCTCCTGCCTCCGCCTCCTGAACCGCTGGGATTACAGGCATGTGCCACCGTGCCAGGCTGGACCTCAATTTCCCATCCCTGAAATGGGCCTTAACTTTACTGAGGAAGCCGGTTGTGGTGGCACATGCCTGTCATCCCAAAGGCTCAGGAGGCAGAGGCGGGAGGATCGCAAGTTAGAGACCAGAGGCAGTCTGCATAACTTAGTGAGAGCCTGTCTAAAAAAGTAAAAAAAAAAAAAGGGGGGGGCTGGGGGTGCAGCTCAGTGGTCCAGCACTTGCAAAGCATGCAGGCGCGAGGCCCTGGGTTCAAACCCCAGTACCACAAAACAAAACAAAAAAAAGTTTTACTGAGGAGGGTCCTCTGTGAGCATCTGATGGGAAGTATAGAACTGCAGATCACTGCTCTGGAAAAATATTCTCTCTCATGCACACACCCCGCACTTGCTGCAGCCTTAGTGGCTCCAGAGCCCTCATCCTTGGACCTGGTCCCGCTCAGGCTCTTGGCCCGCGCCTGGCGTGCTGGGGGAGGGGTTCCACCCCGTGTACTCTCTCTCCCCAGAGGCCCCTCACCTCTAGGATGTTGTAGCGGTGCGGATCACACAGGTTCCTCATGCCGATCTCTGTGCTCATGTACCAGCCGCTGAAAGGGGCTGCAGGGAACTCCAGGCCCCCGATTTCCAGCAGCATGTTGGACACCGCCGGGAGGGCGTACCAGCGCAGGCCCAGCGCCGCGAACCATTCCAGCCTGGGGGCGTTGGGCTTGGATCAGCACCCCCGGAGAGCCTTTGCCAGGCGTCACCCAGGGGATGCCCCACCCCCCACCCTGCCCCTTTCCTGCTCACGTGGGATGCTCCAGGGGCACCTCGAGGACCAGATCGGGGGGTAGCGTGAAGAGTTCTGGGGGCTCGTCGGGTGCCTGGAGCAGCAGGGGCAGCACATCGAAGCGGCCGTTCCCAGGGGTCCAGCCGTGCTGGATGCAGAGCTGTGGGGAGCGGCAGAGGTGGGTCCCAGGGGCTTGGCTCCTGCCCTCCCACAGGTCCGCTCCATCAGCCGTCTCCCATCCTTCACCTGAGGGACCCTTCAGGGGCTGGGTCTCCATGCCCACCCTGGGACCCTGTTCTTGTCTTTCCTTCTTTCTTTCTGGTGGTTTTTTTTTTTTTTTTTTTTTTTGGTACTGGGGGTTGAATCCAGAGCCTTGTGCTTGCTCTGCAAGTGCTACACCACTGAGCTGCACCCTCAGCCCTTTTTTTACTTTTTGAGACAGGGTCTCACTAAGTTATGCAGACTGCCTCTGGTCTTGAACTTGCGATCCTCCTGCCTCTGCCTCCTGAGCTGCTGGGATTACAGGCGTGCACCACTGTGCCTGGCTTTCTGTTTTTTTTTTTTTTTTTTGCGGTACTGGGGGTTGAACCCAGGGCCTCGTGCTTGCATGCTCTGCAAGTGCTGGACCACCGAGCTATACCCTCAGCCCATTTTTTACTTTTTTGAGACAGGGTCTCGCTAAATTATACAGACTGCCTCTGGTCTCGAACCTGCGATCCTCTGCCTCCCAAGCTGCTGGGATTACAGGCGTGCTCCACTGCGCCCTGCTTTCTGGTGTTTTTTTGAGACACGGTCTTGCTGTGGAGCCCAGGCCAGCCTTGAGCCTCCCCAGTGCTGGGATTACAGGCGTGTGCCACTGAGACCGGCTTAGAACCCTGTTCTTTGGCGTCTCTCATCTTCCTTATAAAGGAGGGGTCCCCTCTTCCTGCTCGCTGACCTCTCTTTGGCTGAATCCCCCCTGCCTCATGGGCTCCCCATTCTCCCCTCAGCACCCACCTCGGTGATCTCCACGTTGGCAGGGTCCCCCCGCACAGAGCCGTCGGGCTGCCTGTAGCCTGCATAGCGCACCAGCTGAGTGTTCCAGATGCGGAAGTCTCCCCGGCCCGGGCAGCGCTTGGGGAACACCGTGATGGCCGAGCTGACGTGGGGAGGAGACCGGGTCAGAGCCCCTCCTTCCGTGCCGCCCCGGGGGTGGGCTGGGGCCTGGTGTTCCGGCACTCACCGGAGGTTGCCCCGGTTGGTGGCGTACTTGACGTGATTGCAGATGTACGTGAACATCTCCTGGGCCGTCCTACAGTCCCGGGCATCAAACACCTGGGGCCCACGGAGGCGGGGGAGGGGCGAGGAGGGAGAGAGGGGCCTTGAGTGCCGACCCCAGCGGAGTCTTGCCAGTGTGGCTCACTGGGAAGGAGCAAGAGCTCGGGAGCCACGCTGACCTGTTCCTGCCCTGCACCCCTCCACCCCCAGCGTAGCCTGGTCCCTCCATCCCTCCAGAAGCTGACTTGGTGCCTGGCGCAGAGGGGGTGCCCAGTCACTTGTGACCTGCCGCTTGCGGAAGGGCCCCCAGCTGATGGGAGACCCTCTAGGAGAGTGGGTAACGAGTTGCCCACTGACCACGGGGCTCAGGCAAAGGCAGCCGATTGTCCACCTCCCTGGAGCACACTGCCACTCGGAAGGGAGTGGGCACACCGGGTGGCCTCTGGGGACCTTGCCAGCACTGACATTTAGATGCTAGGAGGGAGGCTGGGAGGTTTCATTTCTGCCCGGGGGAGGAAGGGACTTGTGATGGGCAGAGGGTGGCAGTGCTGGCTTGGGCCAGGGTGGAGCCCATTGTGAATGCTCCATGGTTTGGAAGTTGAGCTAAAGCTTTGAACAAGCTGGAGAGTCAGGCATGTGTTGGGATGTTCTTAGCTCAGTGAAGATGCCTTGGGGTTTGCTAGGCACGGGGCCTTATTCCACGCTCTTTGGTGGCCACTTACAGCCCAGGAGGCCGAGGCCACGAGTGCAGTTCCCTGTGGCTTGCTTGCCTCTCAGTGCCGAAGCCCGGGGCTGCTCCACTGACCCGCCAGCTCTGAGCCGTGGGCTGGGTGTGGGGCAGAGGCTGCGGGGGACCTCAGGGGAGAGGGACATGAGGTGAAGAACCTGGCTGGGCAGCGAGGTCCACATGACAGGAGCTGCCAGGCCCTTTTCCAGAAGCTTCTCCTGTTCCTCTGATAGCTACCTGTCCTCACTCGCTCAGATGGTCGAGAGATTCACCTTGCCCCAGCCCTGCGTGGCTGCAACTCTCAGCCCCAGGACAGGACGAGGATGCCCCTCCCTTTACCTTTTGTCTCAAAGGCGATGCACAGAGAACCCCCCACTTCTCCGCACTCCCCAGAAGCCTCAGGAGTTGCCCACGCCCTGGTGCCCACCCCCTGGCCATGGCAGCTGGCCATACCTGCAGCTTCCCCCACTGGATCCGGCCCACGCAGCGGGGAGCATTGCGCCAGGCCTGCTTGGCCCCAAACACCAGCTCACTCTCCCGGAGCTCATAGGAGCCCGTGGTGGCCACCTCGGCTTCTACCTCCTGCAGCCGCTGCTCGTGGGCCTGGGAGCCGCTCCTGGGGAGGAGAGGGGAGGGCACAGGAGGAGAAGGGAGGCCCGGGCCTTGGAGTCATGATGGCGGGAGGAGGTGAGGTGTAGGGAGGGCGGACCTGAGGTTTCTGGGACTCAGTGGGATGGGAGGTTGCCGTGGGCTGAGGGGTCTCACCCCCCCCCTTTTTTTTTGCAGTACTGGAGGTTGAACCCGGGGCCTCGCGTCTGCATGCTTTGCAAGTGCTGGACCACTGAGCTGCACCCCCGGCCCATTTTTTTTTTTTTTTTTTTTTTTACTTTTTGAGACAGGGTCTCACTAAGTCACACAGACTGCCTCTGGTCTCGAACTTGCGATCCTCCCATCTCCGCCTCCCAAGCCTCTGGGATTACAGGCGTTTGCCACCGCGCCAGCCGGTCTCACCTCTTGATGGAGTTGTAGTACTGGTTGATGAAGTCCCTGGCCTGACCCAGAAGCTGCTCAGGGGGTGGAGGGTCCTGCGAGGGCCGGCTCTGGAGTTTCCTTGGAAACACAAGGGAGCCCAGGCAGCGTCTTGGGGTGCAGGGCCCATCCTGGATAGGGGGAACAGGAGCACAAAGGTCAGGACCAGGTCAGGGTGCAGGATCAGTGGTGGGTTGGCAGGGACTAGAGGTGGGAACTTGGGGCATGGGGAGGGAGGGCTCAGTGGCTGGCCTGGGGCCAGGAAAGGGACACAGCCAGGGTGGAGCCCATTGTGAACGCTCCATGGGTTCGAAGTGGAGCTAAAGCTTTGAACAACCTGGAGAGTCAGGCATTTATTGGGATGGTTCTTATTTCGTTGAGATGCCTTGGGGTTTGCTAGGCACAGGTCTTTATCCCACACTCTTTGGTGGCCACTTAGCCTTAAGGGCTGACCTTGGAAGTGGGGTGAGGTGGGCTGGCTTAGGGCAGGGTCTGGGTCAGGATTTGGGTAAAGGCTGGGGGCTAAGGGCCACCTCGACTCCTCTGGTTTGTCCCAGTCCTCACCTCTTCTTGGAGATGGGCCAATCCAGAGCAGGGTGGAGCCTCCTCAGCTGGCCCCCGGCTGAGACCAGCCACTGTCACCCTCCCCAGCCCCTGGAAACCGTGCGTGGCGCCATCTTTACCTGATGAGCCTGAGCACTGAGGGTGTCGTAGGCGATGCTGCCCACTTCCCAGTTCTTCACTCGAGGGAACTTGGGCCCCTCCGGGGGCCGAGTGAGCGGGGGGCTGTTGGGAGCCAGGGATAGAGTCGCAGAGCAGGAGTTTGTTTCCTTGTGGCCTCCCCGTGTAGCCCAGAGGCCTCTCGCACAGTATCAATAATCCCACTGCGTTATCGCTCGCCTGCCGTCTGCCTCCTGCCCTTTTTCTGTAGCCCTCGAGGTAAACTTAGGAGCTAGGCAGTGTCTGCACCCCTACTTACAGAGGAGGGGCCCAAGGCTCAGAAAACTCAGGCCTCCAGCCGGAGAGTGCCCAGGTGGGGCCTTTTCCCAACCCTGCCTGTGGTGTCCTGGTGCTCAGCCAGTGTTGACCACCCAGGCCCGCAAGCACCCAGCCCTGAGCCCCGGGCAGGGCAGGGCCCTCGCTCTCTGCATGGTCCCCACCTTGCTGCTTCTGCACATGAGGCATTGCTGTGGCTTGAATGGGGCCCCCTTCTTTCACATGCTGGAAATTTGGTCCCCACGCAGCAGCAGTCTTGGGAGGTGATTTGGTCAAGAGGGCCCTGGCCTCACAGATGCGTCAATCAAGCCACAGGTTACGGGATTACTGGGTGAAGGAGCGCTAGAGCATTAGGAAAGCAAGCTCCCTGGCCTGCTTGCTGTCTTGCCACATGAGGAGGCGGCACTAGACCCTCTCCAGAGGCCAAGTGGGTGCCAGGGCCATGCTCTTGGCCTTCTAGCCTTCTATGAATGGAATAAACCTTTATTCTTTATAAGTCACCTGGTCTCAGGTATTGTGTTCTAGCAACAGAAAACGGAGGGGCCATGAGCCCTACTGGAGGGAGCTGGAGTCTGGGGCTGAGCTGAGGGAGGCCCCCCGCCAGGAATCCTCAGCTCTGATTTTCCTCCCACTCACACCCCTCCTGACAGTTGCGTTGTGTGAAGGGAAGCCTTGGAGGCCTTATCACTTCCTCCCAGAGCCGCCAGGCAGCGGGGAGGAAGGGAGGGACGCGGGCCCTGGTGTGCCTGAGCACAGGGTCCGGCCGGCAGCCCTTCTCGGGAGCTGCCTGGCCTGATATCCTGCTCCAACGCCTGGTCCTTCTTCTATCCAGGGCCTTGGCCCCAGGGTGGGCACCTCTGGAGGCTGGGCCTGCAGAGTCCGGTTCAGGGCAGATGGCCACTAACTAGGAGGGGGTCCCGGTACAGGAAAGGACCTAGCTGCTCTATCTTCTCAGCTCCCCACCCCAACAACCTGGGTCTGTCGCCCAGCTCTCCTTCCCTTCCACGGCACCCCACTTTCTCACCTACATTGCCCCTCCCCAGCTCCTGTCTTCTCCGGCAAGGGAATCGCCATGACTGTTTGTTGAAGGCTTGCCGTGAGCTGGAAACTTGCAGGCCCAGGGGGTATTACTGCACACCCATTTTACAGAAAAGGAGGCTTGAGGGGTTTAGGGCATCTTCCGAAGTCAGACAGCTCTTGGCAGCCGAGCTGCATTCAGACCCCGGCTCAACTCTGCAGCAAGCCCTGTTCCCCTGCTTTCACCTGTTTCCCATTGGACACATTCTAGTCTCTCGTCTGAGCCTTCCCACTTGGCCCGTTCTGTCCTTGCTGATAGGCTTTTGGGTGGGCCACCGGGCCCTCCTGGCTGGGCTGCAGGCCTCTGCGCAGCCCACCTGCCCATCTGCGCGTAGCCACACGGCCCTCACCTGTGGTCTGGTGCCGGTGAGGTCGAGGGTTGGGAGGGTTGGGGGGCTGGTGCCCTGCTGGGCTCTGCTGCCGGAGATGCTGGCCCTTGCTTACCACACAGCCCAAGGCCCAGCCCCAGTCCCAGGCCGCAGGGGGGTCCCGGCTCCTGCCCCACGCTCTTCAAGTTGCCCATGTCGGTGCGCGTCCGTTCTGCGGGGCGCTCCAGCAGCGCCCCGGCCTTTTCCTTAGGAAGCTGGGAGGGGCTGAGGGGAGAGGGCTGTGGGAGGGGGCTCTCGGGGGCTGGCCCTCGCCCCGCCCCTGCTCCATACACAATGGGACAGGAACAAGGCCGGCTGGGAGGCTCCACGCCCCGCTGGCCCAGAGGGTGGGGGGCCGGACGCCTGGGTTCCGCCATCAGGGCTGGAGCTGATAAGTGGGAGCCCAGGTGTCCAGCGGAGGCCTGCGCCTGGGGTGTGGGAGCTGGGCCTGGGCAGTGGCAGGGTGAAGCAAGGAGAGGGGCTGGAAGATGCTTTGGTGGTGTCAGGCCAGAGGGGACGGCTTCGGTATCAGGGGTGCTGGAATCCCACACTGCTGGTGGCCACAGGGACCTCTAGGCCCACCCCCTGCTCTCCCCTTCACCACCCTCCCCACTTCTCAGGCCTTTGGGCTTCTTGGGGATACAGGCCAGCAAGGACGCAGTGACCCTTTGTCCTGCTGGCTGGCATTAGGGTATCCCTTCCTCTCCCACCCCAACTTCCTGGAATCCCCACCCCCCATGACTCAAGTGGGGGGACACAAAAGGGCAGGAAGCTGCCGTCCAGGTCCTCCACCCCTCACCCCGTCATCCAGTGACACATGCTTCCCTGGGGCAGCCGGTCAGCAGAGGGACCTGGTGATCAGGCCAGAGGCAGGAGGGCCCATCGGGGGAACTTGGAGGCCCCTCCAGTGTGAGCCAGGCCAACTACAATTCCCAGAATGCCGGGAACAGGCACCAGCACACTTTAGGTGCGTTGGGCAGAAGTGCACGCTGCTGTGAGGAGTTCTGGGCCGTCTACAGGCTGGGAAAAGCCAGGAGCCGGACAGCTGTGTCCACAGGGGTAGAAGCCTTGCAGAATTGAGACCCCAGCAACTAAGAGAGACCACGAGACAGAAACAGAAGCTGAGCGCCAGGGAGAGGCAGGGGCAGAGAGAGACAGACAGGCAGACAAACAAACACGTGGATTTGTGTTGGCTGGACTCCTTTGGAAGGCAGTGGAGGATAAGATTGGGGTGAGCCTGGGTTGGGGGACTGGCAGGCGGATCAGCCGGAAGGAACAGGCTGTGCCGAGCTTGGGGTCACCCAAAAGGTGGGGTCTGCCAGTTTGGGAGGGTGGAGGGGAAGGGGCCTCATGAACAGGGAGAAGCCTGCCCCTGGACAGGAGGCAGGGCAGGGAGGAGGCCCTGGTTTGGGCTAGCTTGACCCAGGGCCTGGAGCCTGAGCTCCCCCGATCCTCATCAATTCACTTTCCGAGGGAGGCAGGAGGTGGGATTCCCCGCCCCACCTGTCAGACATTTTCAGCCTCACTGCCTCTGTCTGTCTCCCGTAGCCCGGCTCCCTAGGCTGCTCCTCTGCACAGCCACCACCTTAACTGTGCGCAACCAAGGAACCTCTCTTCCAAGTTCTGTTATGGGAGCTGTGATTGGCCTCCTCAGAGTCAAGGTTATGGTGAGCATTGGATGCTGACCTCCCCGGGATGTCTTGCCTGTACTGCTGGTCACAGCTCCTTCTAGGGGGCTTCTGGCCCTGGGGTCCCCCCATTCCATCTGGGTTCCACACTGCTGCCAGATTCCTCTCGAAAACTGGGATCACCTCACACTTTGTCTCCATGTGAAACCTTCAGCCACGGCCACAGCCATCCCAACTCGCCGCCCTGGTCTTTTGTCTCCCTAGTGCACGGCTTGTACCCGCTGTTCCAGACAAGTTGGCTTTCTCACGGACTCCCAAGTCGTCCTTGGCCTTCCTGCCTCCAGGCCCTTGCTTATGCCATTGTCTCCATCCCCGCTCTTCCCCTCAGACTGAAGACCATCGTTTGTGCAGGCGCGGTGGTGCATGCCTGTCATCCCAGCGACTTGGGAGGCAGAGGCAGGAGGACTGTGGAGTTCAAGGTCAGAGGCAGTCTGTGTAATGTAGCGAGACCTGATTCAAGACGAATACAAAAGGGGCTGAGAGCCGGGCACGGTGGCACACGCCTGTAATATCAGAGGCTTGGGAGGCAGAGGCAGTCTGCGTAACTTATCGAGACCCTGTCTCAAAAAGTAAAAAAATGGGCTGGGGTGCAGCTCAGTGGTAGAGTCCTTGCAAAGTATGCCTAAAGCCCTGGGTTCAAACCCCTAATACTGCAAAAACTAAAAAGAAAAGAAAAAGAACATCAAATCCCCTTCCCTCCAGGCCCAGCTCCGACCTCCCTCCCAGAGAATAGGTCCCTACTGCAGTGGGGCAGGTGGCTGACCACAATATCTGTGGGGTCAGCCAGGCACACTGGCGCTCGCCCGTAATTCCAGTGGCTCTGGAGGTGGTGGCAGGAGGATCACAAGTTCGAGACCAGAGGCAGTCTGCATAACTTAGACCCTGTTTCAAAAAGTAAAAAAAAAAAAAAAAAAAAAAAAA
>VMDO01021935.1:0-34433 GCA_007922755.1 Pedetes capensis | reverse complement strand
CCTTGGAAGCAAAAATGGCCAAACTGCGTCTTACATATTTCGGACATGTAGTCAGGAGAGAACAATCCCTGGAGAAGGACATCATGTTTGGAAGAGTGGCAGGTCAATGGAAAAGAGGAAAACCCTCCACCAGATGGATTAACACAGTGTCTGCAACAACGGGCTTAAACATAAATAAGATGGTTTGCCTGGCACAGAATCGGCAAGTGTTTCGATCTGCTGTACATAGGGTCGCTATGAGTCGGACTCGACTCGACGGCACCTAACAACAACAACAACAACAACTGTACTGTGCAATAGCACACCAGGACTACTTACTCCTATCTAACTATAACTTACATCCCATTGACCAGCTTTTCCTTAGTCTTTTCCTCCTCCAAGCCTTGGTAACATCCATTCTAGTCTCAAATTCTGTGAGATCAACTTTTTAAAAAATAGTCTACATATGGCTGAGATCATGCAGTGCTGCAGTCCAGCTGCATCCTAGGATCCAGGGGTTCCCCAAGGCAGATGAGCAGTTGGTGATGGGTAACAGACACAGCAGCTCGGAGGCAGTGTGAATCTGTTCTGATTTATTGCTCAGATAGCTCAGTGTTTTATACAGTCTTTTTAGGCTTAGGTCATGCAAGCAGTAACAATAGCACATGCAGTTATCCATGAAACAAAGTTTCACAAGCACCTGTTAATCATAACAGCCCATAGTTCAAAGCATAACTTTATTATGTTTAGATAAGAAACACCTGGAAGGTCCATCTCTTCTCAGGCTTTTTATAAATGATAAGCTATAATAATGTGTTTGAACTCTATCCTTATTTATCACTTTAGTCCCTTGCTCATTATATGTTTCTATGTAAGGCAGTGGAGGGTCAGGCTGACAAAAACATCAGCCTCTACTTTTTTTCTATAGCTGGCAACCAAGGTCTGCCTTTAGATAGATAAACACCTCCATGCTAAATTGTCAAGGAGGTTTTTGCACTGTGGGAACAGGCCTGTGTATTCTTTTGATTGTTTTGTACTTTCTTTGTAAACCTTAGCTATCATAGGTGGGGCCACTTCAATCCAATTAGGTGCTAACAACTCAGCCTGCTGCAGCTGAAGCATAAATTACTTAATGCTTGAGTTCCAGGGTGGAAATTGCTGATCAGCTTTAACTAGAATATTGTCCACATAACCCCTACAATTGGAGGTCATTACCTCTAATTCATTTACAAATTCCCCCAGTCATGTCATTCTTTCAGGATTTGTTTCATTAGAGTTTAATACAACATTAGTTATGAGTATTAGTCCTAAACATAAAGTAATTATGTACATAATAATTAGAAGCAGTAATCCTATTCCTAGAAAGCAAAAAGCACATATTCCTTTTCTCCACCCCCATCCATTTCTTGGAAGATGAGTTCCTTAAAACCCTCTTCCCCATATCTGGACCTTGTCAGACAATATGGTTAGAAATGGCTGTGGTAATGCAGTGCTTGTTGTTCTGTGTTTGGATTATTTTAGTCAACATAATAATCTCCATTTCCATCCATGTTGTCTCAAATGGCAGAATTTCATTCTTTTTAAATGGCTGATCTTTGAATTCCATTATATATATATATATATATCACATTTTAGAAATGTACTCATCATTTGATGGACACCGAGGTTGTTTACACTTCTTGGCTATGGTTAATGGTGCTCAATAAACTTGGGTGTGAAAATGGCTCTTCAACATACTCATTTTCTTTCTATTGTAATGCTTTTCCACCTTATAGCATATGGTCTCTGCTTCCCTCCTCCCCCTTTTTTTCTGTGTTGAAGGGCTGAGCCCAGGGCCATGAGTGTATTTTGTAAATGCTCTACACTGAGCTGCACCCTCAACATCTTTTTAATTTTTTTTTAAAATTTTGAGACAGGATATTGCTAAGTAACTCAGGCTGCCCCTGGCCTTGAGCTTGTGATCTTCCAGCCTCTGTCTTCTGAGTTGCTGGGATTACAGGTGTGCACCACCATGCCCACCTCTGACTCACTTTCTTCAGGCCTCTGATCAAATATTACCTCCTGAGACAACTACTTTGCTCATGTTGCCAAAAAAGTCCACTCTCTAAACCCAATTCTGCTGTCAATGACCTCTAGCCAATGACTACTAGAAATGAACCTGTGATCCAAGTTGGGTTTATTGACTCCTCAAAATCACATCACATCATGGGTAACATGTATGTAATTTGGGTTAGTGTAATTTGGGTAGTGGGAAGAACTCAAGGAAATGGCGCTTTTTCCCTGGAATGAATCCTCTTAGGAAGGGGGGATAATTCTATAATTGGTTATTTTGATAATTCTCATGCAGAAGGCAGGAAGAATGGAGAAAATTATAATGTTAATGGGCCAAGAAGAAACAATCACTCAGAGATCCAAAACAGGGGAACATTTGGTTATTTTTATGGTTAGGACATAATCTTATTTTTGTGTCTATTCAGACATGATCACAGGATGGTCTTGTTTTAATCTGGATCTTCTGTGGTACAGATTTGACTTGTCAGATATTGGTGTTCTGAGAAGTTATTTAACTGAGGATCATCACAAGCTGGGCACAGTAGGGTATGCCTGTAATCCCAACAGTTTGGAAGGCAGAGGCAGGAGGATTGCAAGTTCGAGACCAGAGGCAGTCTGTGAAATTTAGTGAGACCCTGTCTCAAAAAAGTAAAAAAAAAAAAAAAAATGAGCTGAGGGTGCAGCTTAGTGGTCTAGCACTTGCAAAGCATGTAAGCGTGAGGCCCTGTGTTCAACCCCCAATACCAGAAAAATAAAAAACAAAACAAAACAAACAAAAAAACCCCCCAAACAAACAAACAAACTAAAAAATCCCCAGGAGATCATCATGGCCTAACTCTGAGTGCTGAATTAGCTCCTAGCCATATCAAGACCTATGTGATAGTGTCACCTCTATTTTCTGATTTTGCCAAGCTTTGCTCTTTTCTTTTCCTTTCTTTTCTCTTTTCTTTCTTTCTCTTTCTTTTTCTTTCTTTCTTTCTTTCTTTCTTTCTTTCTTTCTTTCTTTCTTTCTTTCTCTCTCTCTTTTTCTTTCTCTCTCTCTCTCTCTCTTTCTTTCTTTCCTTCTCTCTTCTTCCTTCCTTCCTTCCTTCCTCTCTATTTCTTTCATTTTTTCTCCCTCTCTATGCTTGCAGGCTGAACCCAGAACCCCATGCATACTTTTGTAAGCACTCTATCACTGAGCTGCCCCTGAAGCCCCCTTTTAATTTTTTTTTTTAAATCTTGAGACAGGGTCTCATTAAGTTATGCAGGCTGCCTCTGGCCTTGAACTTGTGATCCTACTGCCTCAGCCTATTCAGTCACGGGTATTACAGGCTTGTGTCCCAATACTGGCTTCAAGGCTTATTATCCAACTGTCAGAGGCTACTTTTGTCTTCTGTAGTCCTCCATTTGGGATGAAAGCAGAAAGTCAGGCAACCGGACATTAATCTGTGGGGTACATGTTGTTATCATTGTCAAATGTTTGTTGATTGGAAGGTTGTCCAAAGAATGTTGTCTGTAGTTGGAATAGGATTAGTAGATCTTGTTCTTTTTTGTCACATGATGAGTTTACCATTTTGACTTGACAGTAGATCTGCAGTAGCATTTAAGAATATGGACAGTATTCACTGGTTAATTGTAGCATAGGCAGGTACCAGCAACAAAATGATTATTAGTTTTCATAGTAAATCCTGAGGACAGCAGCTTTAATGATCAAACTCAGGAAATAAAAACATAATACAAAGTCCTACAGATCTTTCTAGAGAATCAGGTGGCCTTTTTGTTTAGGCACAGACTGTTTTAGTTGATCTATATTTTTACAGGTGCATGAAGAAATGTTTTCTACAGCATATATTTTCCTTTTTGTAACTAAGAGGAAACCAGAGTTATGACCATGAAATCTATGGCCAATGAATATAAATTGAAACTGCTTTTTTTTTTTTTTTGGTTTCAAACTTTTTTTTTATTAGAAATTTTTAATGTACATCATAATGTGATTCATTTTGACATGCTTTTCATTGTGACAATTTTCATATATGCAATTTGATAAGCATTATTCATATAGGTTACCCCTTACCCTCCTCTATGTTACCCCCCCCTTCCCATCTAAGTTTTCCATCCAAGTCTTCTCTATCTTTTACTATATAGTATTTTTCTATATGTCCTTGGGTTCCATTTCTGTGAAACTGCTTTTTGAGGTTCCAGAGTCTCAGTTGCATTTTCATAAACAGCGGTGACTGATGGGGTACTGGTTCTAGGGAGTCTAAGTATTGTCTAACTCAACAGATTAAGACAACCATTGATACTATCTTAGCACAGGAAGATTTTTTTTTTTGAGAGACTCTCACTAGGTAGCACAGGCTGGACTTGAACTCATGATCCTGTTGCTTCAGCCTCTTGAATGTTGGCATTATAGGTGTATGCCACCATGCCTTGATCCATAAGAAGATTTCTTTAAAAAAAACTGAATTAAATATTTCTGAAAAATATTCCAGAAGTTCTCTAAAGAGAACAAATAGTATTGTAGCAAAGGTAGCACTAATATTAGCTTCCATTTCTGATGGGTTAGGTTTTGTTATTAGGATTTTAATGACCTCAGGAGAAGCATTTGTGGATATGATGTCAAAATCCAATTTTTTTTAATTGGAAATTTTTAATGTACATCTTAATGTGATTCATTCTGACATGCTTTTCATTGTGACATTTCCATATATGCATTTGGTTGTACATTATTCATATAGGTTCCCCCTTACCCTCTTGTACACTTCTTCCCCGCTTCCCACCCACCCCCATCAAAGACTTCTCTACCATTTACTTGTCTTTTTATGGTGACATAAAAATCCAATTTTTATAAGACTAAAATTTGTGATTAATTATGTGAGTAAAACAAGTATGAGAGCAAACAAATATGAAATATTTAAAGAAATAGTTATCACAGTTTTGTCAGCAGAATTGGGTAGAAGTTTACAAATTTGGCTTTCAATTGAATCAGAGTAATAGCTGTGATTTCAGAAAGACACATATGAAAAAATTGCTTTTTTCCCAAGTGGTAGAAGACCAAAGGATGTCAAAATTAACAGGATGAATATAGGGATGATCATATTGACAAAACTTTTGGTCAGCTAATAAAGAAGATTGTTGTTGTTGTTAGGTGCCATTGAGTTGAGTCTGACTCATAGTGACCCTATATGCAGCAGAACAAAACACTCCCTGATTCGGTTGCAGGCACAGAATCTTATTTATGTTTAAGCTTATTGCTGTAGACACTGTGTCAGTCCATCTAGTGGAAGGTTTTCCTTCTTTTGTTGGCCCACCACTCTCCCAAACATGATGTCCTCCAGGGATTGATCCCTCCTAACTACATGTCCAAAATATGTAAGATGCAGTCTAGCCATCTTTGCTTCCAAGGAGCACTCTGGTTGCACTTCTTCTAGGACAGATCTGTTGGTTCTTTTGGCAGTCCACGGTGTATTCAATAATCATCTCTAGCACCATAATTCAATAGCATCAATTTTTCTGCCTCCCTTGTTCAATGTCCAGCTTGGACAACCATAGATGTGACTGAAAATACCATGGCATGGGTCAGGTGTGTCTTGGCCTTTTTTTTTTTTTTTTTTGTGGTACTGGGGGTTGAACCCAGCACTTTGCGCTTGCATGCTTTGCAAGTGCTGGACTACTGAGCTGCTGCCTCCAGCCCAGGTGTGCCTTTGTCTTCAATGTGACATCTTTACTTTTCAATACTTTAAAGAGATCTTTTGCCACAGCTTTTCCCAATGTAATGTAGCTTTTGATTTCTTAACTGCTGCTTCCACAGGTGTTGATTGCAGAATCAAATAAAGAAAAGTTGTGGACAATCTCAATCTTTTCTTCATTTAAAGTGAAGTTACATACTGACCCAGTTGTAAGGATTTTTGTTTTGCTGATGCTGAGTCACAATCCATACTGAAGACCATGTTCTTTGATCTTCACCAGTAAGTGTTTCAAATCCTCTTCACTTCCAGCAAGCAGAGTTGTGTCATCTGCATAACACATGTTAATGAGTCTTTCTCCAATCCTGAAGCTGCGTTATTCTTCATAAAGTCCAGCTTCTCAGATTATTTGCTCAGCATAGAAATTGGAGAGATATGGTGAAAATACATATCCCTGACACATACCTTCCTTAACTTTAAACCAGGCAATGCTTCCTTTTATTTGAACAACTGCCTTCTGGTTCATGTACAGATTCCTCATGAGTACAATTAAGTGCCCTGGTATTCCCATTCTTTGAAGTGTTATCCATAATTTGTTATGATCCACACAGTCAAATGCTTTTGCATAGTCAATAAAACATAGATAGATATCTTTCTGATATCTCTGCTTTCGGCTTATATTCATCAGACATCAGCAATGATGTCCCTGGCTCCCTGCCCTCTTCTGAATCCAGCTTGATTTTCCTGCAGTACAGTAAGAGATAAGATGGGTGGTAGACCAAAAGGAAAGGAAAAAGGAGAACAATAAAAAAATTGATTTTATTTTATTGTCTTGGGTGATTTATTATTGACTGACTTATACAATAATCAGATTCTGGAGAATTTATAGGAATACTTTGATGTTTCCTGATTCAATGGTTTTCCATAGTTTTAAGAAATGGATGCATTTTTTTTTTTTTTTTTTTTTGGTACTGGGGGCCTGAACCCAGGGCCTTCTACCTGCATGCTCTGCAAGTGCTGGACCACTGAGTGGCACCCCCAGCCCTTTTTTTTTTTTTTTTTTTTTTTTTTTTTTTTTTACTTTTTGAGACAGGGTCTCACTAAGTTACCCAGACGTCCTCTGGTCTCGAACTTGCTATCCTCCCGCCTCTGCCTCCCAAGCTGCTGGGATTACAGGCGTGTGCCACCATGCCTGGCACAGTGGATGCATTCTTCATCCTTGGAGGCATGGATCAAGGATTGCATCAGTGTTAACAGTCCCTGCCAAATTATTTTTTACTGGGGCTCAAAGGAAGTTTTATTTTAATGCATTTCCTAGAAGACTGTATCTCTAGATTTCAGGCTACGTAGTAGGTGTTTTAAAAATGTAGCTTATACCTGTTAGTGATATATCTGGAGGTATCACATAAGTCTTGTGACATTTTGTCACATTAGTGTGTAATAGGGTAAAATCTAGGTTTAGAAGGAAGATTTTCAAATAAACGAGGTAGCCTCTTGTTAGCTCATAAGGGGGTGACCTATGTGTCCCAGAGAAGGCAGATGTCATTGTTATAAGGCAGATAGATGAAAAAGACAGCAGAGTTTTGAGTAAAAGATAAAGATCTACAGAATTCTTTGGTAATAGTGCATGTGAAATATATACCCTGTTACTAGAAAGATAAGTAGAAATTTCCCATACTGGAGGAAGTAAACATTTTGGTTATAGTTCAGGCCATAGCTCTTTGGTAAGAACACACATCAGCTCATTCTGAGAATAAACAAAAATAACCAGAACATACTTCTAGCCCATTGCTGGTGCATTTGTACAAAATTCACGTGAAGGTGTTCAATGGGGCCTGGAGACTTTGTTTTTTGTTTATGTTTCACTTTTTCAGGCTTCATAGGATGACTTCTGTGGATGGTAGGACATACATTGTTGTTAGGTGCCCTAGAGTCCATATCTGACTCATAGCGACCCTCATAGGGTTTTCA
Source organism: Pedetes capensis (assembly GCA_007922755.1). Taxonomy (NCBI): domain Eukaryota; kingdom Metazoa; phylum Chordata; class Mammalia; order Rodentia; family Pedetidae; genus Pedetes; species Pedetes capensis. The sequence goes on along the minus strand of VMDO01021935.1, from coordinate 26,763 downwards.
ATGGCTGACTGTTTCGGGATTGCCTTGGGAGTGGATTACCAGGTCCTTCTCCCATTTTTGCGGTGCTGGGAATTGAACTTGGGACTTCAGAGACTGCAGCGCAGCGTTCTACCAACTGAGCTAAATCCCAGCAGGACATGCATAAGAAACATTTTTGATAATAATTCTAAAACTATTCTACTATGCCGATTTAATTATTTAGTGTAATATTGCAAAGTACTTTTATCATGGTTATCTTCTTATGTAATAGCAAAATATCCAACCTTCTTCAATTATCTATTTATTTTGTAAGGGTTTTTAAAGAGATGAGAAAATGTATTTGTTTTTAAAGTGCTTTTGTTTAAAGTGATTTTACTTTTTATTTTTATTTTTTGCTATGCTGAGGATTAACGCAAAGTCTCACGCAAGCTTGGCAAGTGCTATACCACTAACTTTAAAGTATTTTGAAGTCATAGACTAACTCAGTTATACTATCAACATAATATTTGTTCTTTTACCATTTTTAAAATATAGAAGCTTTTTTTTAGTATAAAACATAGTATCACCTTTTCTTTTTTTCTTTTTTAAAAATGTTAGTGGGGTACAGAGTAATAAATCTTTCACCATATCCATTATGTACCTGTTAAATCACTTTTGCTTTCACATTAATCAATTTAACAATTTTACAGAACCATATACAATAGAGAAGAAAAGAAAAAATGTAAGAATTTTAATTAATATCTAATAAAAATCATATGCAATCATTGGTTATATTCTTATCATTTTTTTCTTTCTCCTATTTTTTCCCCATGTATCCATATAGTTGCATCATATATTTTGAGATTTTCCTCTCCCCCCTTACCTCACTACAATATTTCCCGTTCCCTTCTCCCTTTCCCCAACCTCTACTCCCATCTGTTTGTCTCTTCCCTGCTTCTTTCTACTGTGCTTATATTTTTCCTTATTATGTAAGTATGATTGTTCATTTTTATATATCTACATATGTATGCCTGCAGCCATACCCCTGTGGTGTCTGATCCCATCAGATATCAGAAGCTAAGCAGGGTCAGACCTCATTAGTCCCTGGATGGGAGACCACCTGGGAACACCAGGTGCTGTAGGCTTGGAAGAAGGACCTGGCAACCCACTCCCAAAAAACAATCAGCCACTGAAAACCCTATGAATAGCACAGAAGCACTGACAATAGCATTTCATCTGTTGTATATAGAGTCACTATGAGTCGGACACTGACTTCATAGCACCTAACAACATCAACAACAAATGTAGAGCTCCCACATATGAATGAGAACATATGGTATTTCTCTTTTTGGGACTGGGTTAGTTCATTACTTCACTTAAAATAATGTTCTCTGGTTTCATCCATTTTGCTGCAAATGATATAATTTCATTCTTCTTTATTGGTGAATAATATTCCATTGTGTATATATGCCACAACTTTTCAATCCACTCCTCTGTTGATGGACATCTGGGTTGATTCCATACCCTTTCCATTGTGAAGAGTGTTGCATTAAGCATGGAAGTGCAGGTATTCTTGTGGTATGATGATTTATCTTCCTTTGGGTATATTCCCAAGAGTGGTATAGCTGGGTCATATGGCAGTTCTATTCTTAGTTTTCTAAGGTAGATGTCTGAACTAATTTATAGTCCCACCATCAGTGTACAAAGTTTCCTTTTTCTCTGTATCCTTGCCAAAATTTGTTATTATTTATTTTGTTAATCTTGGTCATTCTTACTGGAGTGAGATGGAATTTTGGTGTTGTTTTGATTTGTATTTCCCTAGTGGCTAGGAATACTGAGCATTTTTTCATGTGTTTATTGGCCATTTGTATTTCATTTGAGAACCGTCTGTTCAGTTGCATTGCTCACTTGTGTATTGGATTATTTGTTGTGTTGGGATTTGCTTTATTGTGTTCTTTGTGTATTCCAAAAATTTGTCCTCTGTCAGATGTGTAGGATGCAAAGATTTTGTCCCATTCTGTGGGGTCTCCTTTAATTGTGTTGATTGTTTCTTTTGCTGTATAGTAGCTTTTTAGTTGCATGTAATCCCATTTGTTAATTCTTTGTGCAGTTCCCTGGACAATTGGAGTCTTGTTAAGGAAATACTTGCCTATGCTTATGTGTTGGAGTATATTCCCTCTTTTTTCTTCTAGTAGTTTTAAAGTTTCTAGTTTTATGTTGAGGTCTGTGATTCATTTTGAGTTGACTCTCATTCAGATTGAGAGATATGGGTATATTTTCAATCTTCTGCAAATGTATATTCAATTTTCCCTGCACCATTTGTTGAAAAGGCTGTCTTTTCTCCATTAAGCATCCTTGGGCCCTTTGTCAAGAATTAGATGGCTGTAGTTGTATGGGTATATCTTTGGGTTTTCAGTTCTGTTCTATTGATCTCCATGCCTATTTTTGTGCAAGTACCAAGCTGTTTTTGCCACTATGGCTCTGTAGTATAGTTTGAAGTCAGGTATTGTGATACCTTCTGCACTGTTTTTGCTGCTTAGGATTGTTTTGGCTATATGCAGTCTTTTGTCCTTCCATATGAATTTTAGGATTGTCTTGTCTATTTCTGCAAAGTCTGTCATTGGAATTTTGATGGGAATTGCACTAAATTTGGAAATTGCTTTTGGTAGTATAGCAATTTTCACAATATTAATTCTCCCAATCCATGTGCAAGGCAGGTCCTTCCATCTTCTACTATCATCTGCTATTTCTTTCTTTAATGTTTTGAAGTTTTCCTTATAGAGTTCTTTAGCATCTTTGGTTAGGTTGATTCCTAAATATTTAATTTTTTTGTGGACTGTTTGGTATGGGATTGTTGTCTCGATTTCCTCCTCTTCCTGTTTGCTATTGGTGTAAAGGAATTCTAGCGATTTTTGAGTGTTAATTTTCTATCCTGAAAAAGAAGCTGGGCTTTATCTCAGTTGGTATAGTGCTGCTCTATGCTCTCTAAAGCCCTGGGTTTGAAACCCAGCAGCACAAAAATAAGAGAAAGACATGGCAATCCATTCCCAAAGCAAGCTCTAATCAGTCATTGAAAACCCCATGAGGGTTGTTATGATGGCACCTAACAGCAAAAACTTTGCCGAAGGAGCTAATTAGCTCTAAGAGTTTTCTAGTGAAATTTTTGGGGTGCTTTAGGTAAAGGATCATGCCAAATGTGAATAAGGGTAATTTGACCTCTTTTTTTCCTATGTATATTCCTTTAATTTCTTTCTCTTGCCTAAGTGCTCTGGATAATACTTCAAACTTCAGTCACAATACTGAATAAGAGAGGAGAGAGTGGACATCCCTGTCTTGTTCCTGATTTCAATTTTTTTTCCCATTTAATATGATGTTGGCTGTGGGTTTTTCACAAATGCCCTTTATGAGGGTGAGATAAGTTCCCACTGTGAAGGCTATGAAACACATGAAAAAAATGCTCAATATCCCCAGCTATTAGGGAAATGCAAGTCAAAACAACTCTGAGATTGCACCTAACTCCAGCAAGAATGGCAAAGATCAATAAAACAAATAATAACAAATGCTGGTGAGGTTGTGGAGAAAACAGAACACACTTACACTGTTAGTGGGACTGTAAATTGGTTCAATCACTGTGGAAATCAATATAGAGATACCTCAGAAAACTAAAAGCAGAACTGCCATATGACCCAGCTATACTACTACTTGTATTGAAAACCCTATGAGGGTCGCTATGAGTTGGATACTGAATCGACGGCACCTAACAACAACAACAACATACTACTACTACTGGGAATATACCCAAAGGGAGATGAGTCATCACACCGCAGAGACACCTGCCTCTCCATATTCAATGAAGCGCTTTTCACAATAGCAAGGATATGGAACCAACCAAGGTGCCCACCAACAGAAGAATGAATAAGAAAACTACAGTATATATACACAATGAAATACTACTCAGCAATAAAAAAATGAAATGTCATTTGCAGCAAAATGAATGGAACTGGAGAACATCATCTTAAGGGAATGAATACAAGCTCAAAAAGAGAAATACCATATGTTCTCACTCATATGTGGGAGCTGAATCATACTTAAAGGAAGAAAAATCCTATACATACATTGACATATAAAAAAGCATGATTAAACTTAGCAAAGAAGGGACAATACGAACAGTAGAAAGAAGGAGGGAGGGAATTAGCAGAAAGAAGTGAAGATTGATGAAGATGGGATGGGGAGGAGAATCAATGTGGAGGGATGAATGGGGAGAGGACAATCTCAATGTAAAGAGCACAACTTCATGAGTATATTGGAACAATAGGGAACTATAACTCAAATAAGCATTTGAGTTTTACTACATATTAGCCATAAGGCTGCATAAACTTTGTGGGTTGATGAAAGTGTTGCCAGAAGCAATGTAAAGGATACATAATGGAAAAAAGCCAGTGCTATATTACTCTGTACCCCATCATCATTTACTAATAAAGAGGAAAGAAAGAAAAAAGAAAAAAGAAACCCTTAAACTCTTGGTTATTAGATTGATATGAAGAAATCCTACAGGAACATAATGACATACCATTTGTATAATAAACAGTGGAATGTAAAGAAAGAACAATGAATGGATCGGCTGTGCACTCTAATTTAAGGTTTGGCTTTGAGCCTGAGCAGAGACATGGCACAGCCTATTCAATAAAGGCAAAGTCATGGACAGGTGTGCAGAAAAGATTTGCCAGCTGTTTTTTTTTCAGACATGTACAGATGTGTGGGGAAGATGGTCCCTAGGTACAAATCACCACATGAGAAACTAAACCAAATCAGAAACTCCTGCAATGTAACATTCCCAAGGGTGGTGAGAGTCACAATAAAAAAATTATAGTACTCTTTGTGGGCTGGGATTTAGCTCAGTTGGTAGAGTGCTGCGCTGCAGTCTCTGAGGTCCCAAGTTCAATTCCCAGCACCACAAAAATGGGAGAAGGACCTGGCAACCCACTCCCAAGGCAATCCTGAAACAGTCAGCCATTGAAAACCCTATGAAGGTCACTATGAGTCGGATACTGACTGACAGCATCCAACAACAACAACAGTACTCTTTGTAGTAAACAAACAAACAAACGAATGAATGAATAAATAAATGAATGGATAGTGATGTGTGAAGGGAAAAAACAGTAATTCATAGTCAGTTTGTCTATTAGCTGAGAGGTTTGAAGGATATTTGCTCTTTGAAGAGTAGGGAACCATGAAGCTTAGTGTAATCCTTAGAACAAAAGTAACTGAATCCTCTTCACTGCTGATATAGTTTGGAGACAAGGTGATGTATCTTAGCTATTGGGTCAAGGGACTTAAATTAGCTATAGACCTCTGATGACATTTGCATTTTACTTAGTACTCTAGTGCTTGTCCAAACCTCATGAACAAAAAGGAAAAAAGGTTTTGTGAATGTAGAAAACTGGGAACAAATCTTGTGTAGACAGTTTTGTACCAGTCTTTGTGGTTTAAAGAAGAATGTGCTATAGTGCCAGATGTAGTCATGCACATCTGCAGTCCCAGCTATTTGTGAAGCTAAAGCAGGAGGATTACTTGAGCCCAGGTATTGGAGGTCAGCCTGGGCAATAGCAATATCTCAAAACAAAGCTCCTTTAATTTGAAAAGAACAGTTTTAGATAGTAAAGAGTCAATTAACTTCCTCCTATTGGTGGGAAGGGCTGGGATTTAGCTCAGTGGGTAGAGCGCTGTGCTGCAGTCTCTGAGGTCCCGAGTTCAATTCCCAGCACCACAAAAATGGGAGAAGGGCCTGGCAATCCACTCCCAAGGCAATCCCGAAATAGTCAGCCATTGAAAACCCTATGAGGGTCACTATGAGTCGGATACCGACTCGACAGCACCTAACAACAACAACAATTGGTGGCAAGGCCTGTCAGGAAGGAAGAATCACCTGAACACCAATATTAGTTAAAGGAATGGGCTTTATAGCCAGCAGAGCAGTGGTGGACTCAGGTCCCAAAATGGCCATGCTCCTGTCTCATCTGTTCTTGTCCTTTTCATAGGACTTATAGACTAGTAGACAAAGGAATATTTGTGTTTCTCTTTTATTAGTTACTTTAAACACTTTGCAGGTGTTACAGAGCAGAACAAGCAGAAAGTCCTTGACTACAAATTCTTTTTTTTTTTTTTTTTTTCAGTACTTGGGGTTGAACCCAGGGCTTCACACTTGCATGCTTTGCAAGTGCTGGACCACTGAGCTGCACACCCAGCCCATTTTTTTTTTTTAACTTTTTTTTTTGAGACAGGATCTTCCTAAGTTACACAGACTGCCTCTGGTCTCGAACTTGCGATCCTCCTGCCTCTGCCCCCCTTGCCGCTGGAATTATAGGCCTGCACTACCATGCCCGGCTTGACTAAAAATTCTTGAAAGAAATAGTTTTTAGAATATCACCAGGGATTGTGTTAACATAGAGAGACTTACTGCAGCACCTCTAATTTCAGATAGGGGCTTCTGGCATTCCTTAGATAAGGGAGTGCAGTCCTGTTCTTTGATTAGGAGAATGAGTTCCCAGGTCTTGGAGGAGGCTGGTGTGGTTTTTTAGGTTTCTCTCCTAACTATGAGAAAACTTTCATATGAAATAAGGATTATTGCTATGGAAGTTTCCAATGATAGAAGAAAATGAGACGTGAAGCTAAAGCTTTAATTTAATTAATTAAAAAAACTAGTTAGAGATTTTTAAAGGATAGAATCATTTCTTGTTTGAGAAGGAGGAGAAATAGAGAATTTTCCAATCAAGAACTGGACTAATCATCAGCTTGATATACTTCAGGAGGAATTCAAACATTGTTTGGGTGGTTAGGCTGGATTATTAAGATAATTTAAACCATAACATTATGTGAATGTATAAAAGTCACCAGCTATAGGCTACAAGTGGATATTCAGAAAAGAAAGGCTAGTTTTTGCTCCAAAATACAATCAGGTGTATTTATGGTTTTGTTACAAGGTCAGAATAAAAATATAAACAGAAGTGATTGATAGCTTCCTAATACAGATAAGAGAAAGAGAGGGAGTTCATGTTAATTTAATGTTTACTATGTGCCAAACCCTCTTCTGTATACACATCATTTAATCTTCATGGTTACTTACAAGGTAGCTAAAATTATACCCTCTAAACTGAAGTTATAAGGGATTAAGTAGCTTTCCCATAGTAATTTTGTCATGGATCTAGGATCGGATTTGAACTTTAAGCCCACACTCTTTTTTATTATTTATTTATTTATTTATTTATTTATTTTTACAAATATATCTCCTTCATGTTCCTCTTTGATTACCCAAAGCCTATCTGCTTTTTAGGTTTGATTTAACTCTTAGCTCTCCCATCAATGTCCCCCATCCCTTCATCCCTATAAGCCCACATTCTTATGTACCACCTCACCTCCCCAAGAAGAGAGGTGATCCTTAAATATTTACTTAAAAATCTGTAATATCTTCGTGCATGTATAGTAAATGAAGTAGAGAATCAGAAGGAATAGAATATATCAAGGAATCAATGCATTTATGAGAACTCAGACAATAGACTGAAATTTGAGTCACACTTGGATAAGGAAGGCCAAGATAAAACCATAGAAGTTCTCTATTTATCCTCATTAAAAAATCATTTTTATTAGTTTTGGGACCTTGGGCATTTGATTTCAGTTTTCAATCATTTTTTGAGATTTATTGTTCTTGGATAGGCACCCTTAGAAAGAAGTGATAGGATCAATACAGCTTGGAATTGTCTAAAAAAATTCAATCCTTACCACATGGACATTCATGAATATCTAAATGAGTTTTAGACACAAATATTCATTCCAATATAAATATTTACAGGTAAGAATTGTGCTAATTCTTATATAGGGGAAAATGGCAGTGTGGAAGTGAGAAGAGTATTGAAATTGATACAACAAATAGTCAGGTTCAGGCCCGGCATGTGGTGTACGTCTATAATCCCCACAACTTGGGAGGTGGAGGCAGGAGCATTGTGAATTCAAGGCCAGAGGCAGCCTGCAAAACTTAATGAGACCCTGTCTCTAAATAAAAGACAAAAAATAAAAAGTGGCCTGGCAGTGCAGTCCAGTGGTAGAGCACTTGCAAAGTATGCACACAGCTCTGGGCTCAACCCCCAAGTACTGAAAAAAACAAAAACAGATTGGGTTCAGATTCTTCCTCTCCCTCTTACTGACTAGTCTTGAGAAATATGCTTAACTTCTAACATGTCTCTCACTGAAAATTGAGACCAGTAATATATAGCTCATAGAATTGATATGAAGATTAATATTAAACTGATTTAGTTAAATAATTAAATTTATTCATTAATTAAATATATCTACTTTTTTGTACTGGAGATTGAACCTAGGACCTTGTGCATGCTAAGCATGTACTCTACTTTTGAGCTATACTGACAGCCTCTAATTATACATCTTACTGTTTAAGGAGTAGCTTTCTAATAAATGCAGTTTTTAGGAGGGTAACTGCATGAAAAGTTGAAGAATACAATGGAAGATTGTGGTGAGGAAGTTATACTAATGCCTTTATCCCAAATCTTACTGAATTTTAGTAAAGGCTTGGGTTAACTTGTGCATCATTGTGGCAAAATACCTGACAAACCAACTTAAGAAGGAAGGATAGGTTTATTTTGGCTCATAATTCAGAGAATTTCAGTGCACAGTGGTGGGGAGGCCTCATGGGGAGGCATGGTGTTGAGGGGTGTTGGAGTAGCTGGTGGCAGGGCTTGTGGTAGAGAACTCCACATCACGGCAAATCAGGAGAAGAGAGGGAAACAAAAACTGGGGGTCTGGGTAAAACCTCCAAAGGCCTACCACCTGTGAACTCCTTCTGTAAGTGAGGTCCCCCCTTCCCAAAGTTCCACAGCTTCCATAAACAGCACCATCACCTGGGGACCAAACACCTAAACACATGACATTTAGGGGACATTTTAGCTTCAAATCACAACAGGGGTCTTGACAATGAGGCTGGAATTTACAAGGTAGCATGTGGTTGGATCTCCTGTATGGTAGCTTGCCTCCCATTAAATATTTTATTTTGAACAATTTGCTTCGTCTTTTTGCTCTATCATCTTCAGTTACACAATCAGGGAGTTATATTAGTTGTCCTTTAAGGTATTTTTCAACTTTAACCCTTACATATTTTTATGAAGTGAAATGCTGAGCATAAAGTTAGATATGCTAAACTTTCCACATTCAGTGTGGTTATCTTACAATTCATGAGCGTTCTTTTGTATGAAAGTCACATGCTGGTCTTTCCATTATTTAATGAATAATTCTTTCTATTCTCTCAGTAGTGTGCAAACCTGCTATATCTTAAGTGCTATGGATGGCTCAGATATTACTCCAAGAAAGGGAAAAAGTCTAGCTCTCTTGCAGTCACAGTTTCATCTTCCTTGATGATATCTTTTGATCCTAGTATTCCAAAGGAAGTTGGGGAATAGAGTCTTATCCCCTGAGAAATTCAACAGGTAGATATACAGTAGTTCAGATTTTTCTCATCTAAACTAAAATATCCCCTAAGACATCTAACCTCTCCTAAGGGCAGGCAGGACACAAAGTGGCACTTATTTCTTTGCTGTGACAGAAGCAATTAGAAGTGCTAGTCAGGTGCACTGGCACATGCCTGTAATCTCAGCAACTTGGGAGGTGGAGGCAGGAGGATTACAAGTTTGAGGCCAGAGGCAGCCTGTGCTATATAGGGAGACTCTGTCTCAAGATAAAAAAATAAAAAAAGGCAGCTGGGGATGTAGCTCAATGGTAGAGTTTGCAAAGTATGTGTGAGGCTCTGGGTTCAGCACCAACCCCTAGTACTGAAAAGAGAGAGAGAAGAGAAGAGAAGACAAGAGAAGAGAAGAGAAGAGAGAGAGAGAGAGGGAGAGTGAGAGAGAGTGAGAGAGAGAGAGAGCACTCAGAGATCAATGTATAGAAAAATCCTTTGTTTCAGAGTCCACAGAGGGGTGGAGTGAAGGCAGAAAGGCAGGACTTAGATCTGCAAGAAATTTGACAATGTTTTAAATTGAATTGATAACAAAAATGCAGCCAATATTCAAAGACTTCAGTAAACTGGTGCTTTAAAGTAAGCTTTGTGAAAGATGAAGATCCTTTTGGAAAACATCCCAGAAGACAGAAATGGTATTAAAGATAAGTGTGAAAATATATGTGGATTCCAAATTTGCTAAGGCAATTTTCAGAGACATACATAAGACTTGTATACTTTTTTTTTGTGATACTGGGGTTGAACCCAGGACCTCGCACTTGCATGCTTTGCAAGTGTGGGACCACTGAGCTGCACCCCCAGCCCATTTTTTTTACTTTTTGAGACAAGGTCTTGCTAAGTTATACAGACTGCCTCTGGTCTCAAACTTGCGATCCTCCCACCTCCTCCTCCCGAGCCTCTGGGATTAGAGGCGTGTGCCACCGTGCCCGGCAAGTCTTGTATACTTTTGAGTCTTCTAAATTCTTTGTTTTGGGAAGGTTCTGAGTTTTTGTGATAAATATTTATCCTCATTTGTAACCTTATTCTTTCATTTACTCCTTTGCACATTGGCATCTTCAATTCTATCCCACTGAATCAATCCCCTTAGCTTATAAATTCTTAAAACTTCTACATAGTAAAAAAAATCTGTTAGACTTGTTCTGTGACTGGCTATTATACCATTTCTTCTTTATTTCACCAACAAATTATTTGCTTGTAACAACTGACTTTTTAATTCTAACAGTTGGATAACTACATCTACTACCTTGTGGAACTTAGTCCCTTGAAGGCCATTCATAGCCTCATAATAGTTCAGGAAGCCTTTTTTTTCTTACTAGCCTTATTAGGTGTAACTGTCATGCAATATTTTTGAAAATATTAAAAATGCACAATTTGATGAACCCTGACAGATGTGTACATCCATGAGACTACCATCACAAATTAACTAACTTAATCACTTCCAAATCTTTTCTTGTGCTCCTTTATAATTTCTCTTTTTGCCCCATCTTCTTTTCCTAAGCAACTACTAATATGCTTTCTGGCACCATAGATTAATTTGTATTTTCTGGAATTTTATATAAATGGGCAATATGTGCTTTTGGGGGGATCTAGTTTCTTTCAGTGTAATTATTTTGAGATTCATTCATGTCATTTCTTATACCAGTGGCTCAAATCTTTTTATTGGTGAGCAGTACTCCATTGTGTAGATCTACCAGTTTGTTTTTCCAACTTATAAAGATGTGGTTATCAAAACAAGGTGGAACATATATAATTAGTCAAGAGATACACAGAATAACAACAACAACAACAACAACAACAACAACAACAACATAAATATAAATTCAACTAAACTGATCTAACTTTTTTCCAGATTTGTCTTTAGGTGGCAAAGAATCTTATAATTTCCTCTGGAGGAACACTGAACCAGGAGACTCAAGTTCTAGCTGTAGATCTTGCTCAACCACTTTCTTTGTGACCTAAGACAAGTTGTTTGACTTTCTTAAATGTCTACCTTCCCTCTTGGGAAATGGATGGTCTACAGCCTGTCACTGTTCAGACTTCATCCTCCTCTAAAGTTTGTAGATGATAGGAACTGATTATCTTAAGCTACATCCCAGGTTGAGCCTAAGACAACAGACCAATTTAGCTGGAAGTGAAAGGAATTAGTGCTTTGTGTGGACTAACTACCCATGAGGGTAGTTAGTGAAGTAGCTGATGATCAGTAGACTCAGAGCTCTATGTGCACAGTGTGGTTTCTCTTAATGATGGAGGCTGGGTGCAAAGGACTAGGGTGACGAGGCACTAATTGGCCTCTGCTCTGCTGGGTGAAATGGCACTCCAGAGGCAAGGTGTTCCAGGAAGGAGAAGCCTAGAGTTTGGTTACTTTTGACAAGTTACAGATCAACAGGGACTGCCTCTTAGGATGAATGACCCGGAGGGAAATGCAACTTTTAAATTAGTCTCCTGTGTTTCTCTGGCTTATACCAACATCACAGATGGGACCAAGGATGCAGCTAATGATTCCTTACAGCTCTTGCTGCTTACTCTCCTCTCTCTAAATGCTTCCCTGTGGCAAGAAGAGTAGTTAAGAAAGGGAGCAGAGTCCCCCGGGGGACCTTATTAAACGTGTTGCAATTATAAGGTGATTAATTTATGTAAATGAATTAATGTGGGTAATGAGCCAAGTTGTGTCCACAGAGCATCTTCAGGAGGCAGAGAATCACAAAGTCTAGTCTCATTCAGGAGAACAATGTGTCCCATTCAAGGGTGGATTGTGGGAGAAAAATGAAAAAGGAACCCTGAGGTTCATCACTTTGATTTCAGAAACATTAAACATGAAATGGTAGACCATTAGAAGATCTTTGTAGAGTTTGTACACATTGCTTTAGAATAGATTCCTGGAGCAAAGGGAAAAGTACCTTGGCATTAGGGGAAGCTGATGAGCTCAGGAGGCTGTGCTAAGCTACCCTGTCCATCACATGGAACTGCATCCTATTTGTAGTCAGCATGCATTGTGAACTCCCTTATATGTGCCACTTTTAAATCTCAGAGGCAGATTGCTTTTACCCCACTGTGTAGAATAGATTGGAGGGAAGAATAAGCTAGCTTAAGTTTTTGAATCTAGGTGAATGGGGGAAATGAATATAGACACAGAAAGTCAGGAGTAGAGGCAGGTTTTGTGTGAAAAAGATAAGTCTGATTCTGGCTTGTTTAATACTAGGGAGTCTAGAGTAAAGAAAATTGAATTTTTCTCTTAGAAGGTCCATTAGTTTCCTCTGTGTTCCTGACTCACTAGGAATGCCAGAGTTAGAGTCATTATGGGATTTTTATGTGACTTACAGTTAATGCATTATAATATACTTGCAACTTACTGACTTTCAGGAGAATAAAGTTGCTTTAGTACTATTTGATGCAAAGTTGTAATGGAGATACAAATCAAGGGGTCAGTGATGTGAATAGTCCTCTTAGGGCTGGGCTGGACACACTGCAGGACTATATGCTGAGCCATATCAGGTTAGACAGTTATTTAAAATTAAATAGGAGTAGGAGTGTAGTTCAGTGGTAGAGCACATGCTTAGTATGCACAGGGCCTTAGGTTCAATTCCCATCACCAAAACAAACAAAATAAATAAATGATTTATATGATTCCCTAAAGTATGTCTTGGAGAAAGACAGAAATGGCCACCAAAGATGGAGGTGGTATTGATTGAGAAAGAACAGAAGGTCCAGGCCTCGGGATGCAACACCCCTGAAAAGAAGAAAAGTCAGGGAAGAAAAATGAAAAGATATGTTCTGAGAAGCAGCAGGAGAATGTAGCCTAGGCGATATTATGAAAGTTCTCAGTTTTGTTTGCTCAATCACAAAATGAGAAGCATTCTCTTTTGTTTTACTTTTTGGAAGATCTGTGAAGGATTGGTGTTAATTCTTTAAATGTTTAGTACAAGTCACCAGTAAAGCTTTCTTGGTGTGGGCTTTCTTTTTGGGGAATATTTTTTGTTTACTTATTTGATCTCTTTCTTTGTTATATTCAGATTTCCTATTTCTTTGTATTTAGTTTTGGTAATTTGTGTCTTTCTAGAAATTTGTTCATCTAGGTTATCTAATATATTGGCATATAATTGTTCATAGTATTCATGGATAATCCTTTTTATTTCTTTTGTTTGTGACAGGGGTCCTGCTACATTGACAAGATTGGTCTTGAACTCCTGGGTTTTAGTGATCCTCCTGCTTCAGCCTTCCTTATGCACTCCAAGTGCATAAAACCTGTCATACATCTTATAAAGAACTAGAAAAGAAGAGGTTGATGTCTCCAAACACAAAGAAATTATACACATCTGAGGAGGTGGAAGTGATAATTACCCTGATTTGATCATGTGGTGGTGGGAGGGGGTCATGTCGGGGAATGGAGAAGCATCTCTGCTTCCTTAGGAGTTCTGTTTGACTCTGAAAAGTTAACCTAGTATTCTTTTTTCCTGTGCTTGTTGGAAACTAGCATTTTACCTAGGTAATCTTCTGGAAAACAAGAAATTCAATAGAATGTATCTTCATAACATTAATTTTATTTATCCCTCTTCTATTGTATTTCAAGAACTCTGTGGAAGGCATTTGGAATTAGGAAGTATAGATTGTTTCTGATTCTTCTAACTTCCCATGTGACATTGGACATGCCCTTTGATTCTATGAACCTTGTCTCTTAGCTCACCAAATCGAGGTAGGTGCAAGGGCTGTTGTGAGGATTGTTGAATATGTAGAAGTGCCTTAGACCCCAAATAAAAGTGAGTGTTAAGGGAAGCATGGCAATCTGGTATGGAGGGTACCAACACCATGGTGTCCCTGGATCTTCCATAGAGTACTTAGATTGGTACTGTAACCCAAGAAGGAAATACACTTCTATCTTGTTTAAGCTGCTTTATTTTGGCTTTTGACATATCAGTTGGACCTGGACCCAAATTCTGTCTTCTCTTTCTGAAAACCTCCTTTCAGCAAGGCAGCTAATATTATCTATTTTCATGGTACTTAAATTGCCTTTAAGCAAGTTGCGAACAAGTTTCATGTTGAATTACAGTTTTTGTCCCTGAAATGTTATTTTAAGCATACTCCACCCACTGAAGTGTGGTTTTAACTTCTATCATTGACCTAAATTTTTCTTGGCAAGGCTACCACTAGTCTTTTTATGGCTAAATCCAATGAGTGATCACTTATTCCTTTGAACTCTTGTCTTCTCTTGGCTTCTGGGACGGTTCTTCTTATTGATTTTCTCTGATATCTTCAACTGAACGTGCTTTGTCCTTTGTTGTGGGATTTTCTGCTGCTGCTCACCCTCTGCAGGTTGGTGTGCCTCAGAGTTCTGCCTTGAACTATTTATTTTCTCACCAACAAATTCTTTCTTTGTGACTTTACCCATGCTTATTCTTTCACTATTATTTTCTGATATCTTCAAATCAGATTTTTCTTCTGAGCTTCAGTGTATTAAACTGGGTCTTTGATCTATGGTAGGCAGGGGTTTAGTTCAGTTGGTAGAATGCTACTCTGTATGACCTGAGACCCTGGGTTTAATCCCCAGCTCTGCAAAAATGGGAGAAGGCCCTGGCAGCCCACTCTCAAAATAATCAGTCATTGAGAACCCTATATAGCTATATATAGCTATTGAGAGCTATATATAGCTATTGAGAATATATAGCATTGAGAACTCCTATATAGCAGAGAAGCTCTGACAGTGCTTGGCATCGCAGTGTCAGGGAATGTTTCATCCTATCGTACGTGGGGTCACTATGAGTCGGACCAGACTTGGTAGCACCTAACAACAATTGATTTATGCAGATTTTTCAACAGCTTGTTGTTGTTAGGTGCCCTTGAGTCAGGTATGACTCAAGTGACCCTTATAGGGGTTTCAGTGGCTGATTGTTTTCAGGACTGTTTCAGAAGTGGGCTGCTATGCCCATCTCCCATTTCCCCCTTTTCATGGTGCCGGGGATCAAACCTAGAGCCTCCGCACCTCAAGTTAAATGGTACAAAGCTTAGTTCTTCATCTTACCCTCTTCCCCAAACAACATGAAACAAAATAAAGTAAGATAAACTCTCATTTTTTCATGTTTTCTGTATCAAACAATGGTGCCTCCATCTACTCGAGTGCCGTCCACTCTCTTGCTCCATGTCTGTCAGATGCTGTTCCTTCTGCCCAGTCTTTATGAGGTTCATCATACCTCTTCACTTGGGCATCAATGGACTTACTACTCCTAGTGGGAAACTTCCTGGAAGCCCACAACCAAAGCAACTGCACTTGCTGTGTGTTCCCACAGGACTCTGTACTTTCTCTATAGCCGCAGCGCTCGTGAGGACTGTTATTGCTTGTAAAATTGTCTTCCTCCGCACTGTCCCACTGGGTCATTTGCATCATTGAGTGGCCTCTCTGGCTCAGTGGCTGACACAAGTTGGGGCTCCACAAACAGTTTTGATTGAATAAGTGAATATATACTTACAATCTTAAAAACATTCTTGCTCTTTGACCCAGAAAATTCCCTTTGCTGAAGGTATTTTCGGGAAAGAATTGGAAGCCTAGTGAAAGATTTATGCTCAAAGTGTTTATCATAGTATTTTTCTAAAACCCAAATATTTAATATTGGAAGAATTGGTAAATGGATTATAACACATATTTGTCATGGGATATTTTAAGCCATTAAAACTAGAATTTTATGAATATTTATTGACTGGAAAAAAGGTAAGTATTATCAGGTTAAAAGACCTGTATGTGTGGGTCACACACAGGTAATTCATTTTGTTAAAAATATTCATACATAGACAAAAGAATGAAAAGAAGTATGCCTAGATATTATCAACTGATTATTTTGGTAAAAATTATCCACAAAAAGATTGTCTTCTGAGGTACTAGGGATTTGGACTCCAACATTATTTTTTGTGGTTATGAGGAAAACAATTCAGTTCATAACTTATCACTACCATTATTGATTACTTTCATTTCTTAGGCTGATACATAGAAAAACTTCTCATGTTTCTTCTTCTAGTTGCTTGACATCCAATAACGTTTTCCTAAGTGAGATAATCCTCATGTCTGTCAGCTTGTTGTGCTGTGGGCCCTTGAATGTTGCTATGATGCTGAAAACTATATCACTGGTATTTCAGATACCAGCAGGGCCAGCCCTGGTGGACAGGTTTCAGCTGAGCTTCCAGACAAGACAGACTAGAGAGAAGGACCTGGAAGCCCACTCCTGAAACAATTAGCCATTGAAAACTCTATGAATAATAGAGAAAAACTGTCAAATACAGTACTGGAAAATGAGCCCCCCAGGGCTGGAAGGCAGTCAAGAAATGACTGAGTGAGAGCTGCCTCTGCAAAGTAGTTGACCTTAATGATGAGAATGGAATAAAGTCAATGAGACCTCCTTATGCTCATGTAGCATGACTCAAAATGAGAAGAAACATAGTGTCTGCAATAGTGGGCTCAAATATAAAAAAGATCATGTGGATGGTACAGGATCAGGGAGCATTTCATTCTGTTGTACATAGGGTCACTGTGACTCTTATTCAACTCCATGGCACCCAACAACAATAACAACAAAGTGAGACAATAAGTGGCAACACAGGAATGTCAAGTTCTATTTATTGCCCTGAAAAACTAAGGTCATTTTAGTCTTGTGATATTTTCCTACATTAAAAATAGTTTGTATTTTTACAGAACAATTTAGTTTAAAATTTATTATTTAATGGATCCTTATAATCTCTCAGAGATGACAAGGGTTGAGGTTTAGCTCAGTTGGTAGAGTGTTGCTCTTCACTCTCTGAGGACATGGGTTTGATCCCCAACACCACAAAAATGGGAGAAGGATGTAGCAATCCACTCCTAAAGCAATCCCGAAACAATCAGCCATTGAAAACCCCTACGAGGGTCACCATGAGTAGGATATAACGCGACAACACCGAACAACAACAACAACCACAACAACAACAACAGAGATGAAGAAATTGTGCCTCTCAGAGGGTGAGGTTGCACAAAACCACATGGTTATAAAGTTTAGAGAATTGTTTAAAATCCATTTTGTGTGCTTCTTCATTCAGTCCTTCTTCCATTGCAGAAAGTATACTCCATGGTCCACATGACTGAGCCAAGCTACTTGTTACTTCATTTAAAAAAAGAGGTATGATGTTCCATAGGTTGCATGGGTCTGGTCTGAACTACCTTTGTTATACATTTCTTCTGACAAAGTATAGTTACCACAGGGAGGTGCTATTGCCATGAGTTGAGTCTGAATGGTAACCCTTTATGTTTCATTTCTGTACAAGGAATCATCCCATCTTCAGCTCCCTCATAACACTTTATTTGTCCTCCCCATGATCCTGAGGATAAGCTGGTTATTTATTTCATGCCTTGTGCATCTTGTCTGTCAAATGTTAGTAGAAGTCATCAAGCATTTGCTATTGTTTCTGCTTGGGAAATGGGAAATTTTGTCATTCAGAAGACTGTGGGCAATTCTTGAACTAGAGAAGAGGTACCTCCCAAGTATTTTCCAGTGATTTCTCCATTCCCACTTTATATTAGGAAAGAATGCAACACATCACTGTGTTTTCCACATTAATGTACCTAACATGTTTATCACAGCATTTGGCTGATACAATCAACATTATGGTGTCTTTTGGATATGGCTCTTTTCCCTAATGTCTGGCTTAAAAAAAATCTTTTTGTGTTATAATTGAGTCTACACTGTATTTCTTTTAAAATTAAAATTAATTTTAATTGGTACATAAAAGTGTAAAAATTGCACGTTTATGGGTATTATGTGATATTTTGATACATGTATAAATTGTGTGCCCGCAGCCATATCACTGTGGCATCAGATCTCATCAGATCTCAAAAGCTAAGCAGGGTGAGGCCTGGTTAGCACTTGGATGGGAGACTGCCTAGGAACACCAGGGGTGGTAGGCTTGGGAGAAGGACCCAGCAACCCACTCCCCCCAAAATTCAGCCATTAAAACCCTATGAATAGCAGAGAAGCACTAACCATACAGTTTCACCTGTTGTACATAGAGTTGCTATGAGTTAGACATCAACTTGATAGCACCTGACAACAACATAAATTATGTAATGCTTAAGTCAGGATAAACACAGCTAATTCCTCAAATATTTATTATTTCTTTATATGAAAACATCCAAAATACTCTCTTGTAGCTTTTTGAAATATATACTGTATATATTTCTTAAAAGAAGAATGTATGATATATTTTTAAAATTCACACATATAATCCTATGCAATTGGTCATGACACTTTGCACGTGGTTTAGATGAGAAGAAAGGGTAGGTGAAGAAACAAAAATTTATTGTTGAAAACTGAAATAGATATTACTGCACCTGTTTTATAGATGGAGAAACCATAGCTTAGAGGAGTGAGTTACTCAATGTCACAAAGTAGTAAAGCTAGGGTTTGGATTTAGGTCTCTCTGACTCTGAACCTGCACCTCCTCTTCGTTGTTTGCCTTTCTCCCTGGTAAGGTGAATGACTTCACAGCAAATGTTTCACCTAGCTTGTCAATGAAGATTAGAAAGGGGTCAGCTTCCCCGTTTAACATCTGTTAAATGGGGTCTGAGAAGCACATAACAGATGTGGACTTACTGGGATCAGAAAAGGATACCAGAGTGTCAGGAGATGGAAGGTCCAGTGCAGGCTTTTTGCTCTGTTGTGATTTGGAGTGAGATTAGGATCCCTTGGCTCATCTTGGCTACACAGGGATCAGTGGGGGCATTTTAGGGGCATGACAGGTCAGGAGGGTTGTGCTCAGAGCTATAAGTGTCCATGAGTCCATGAGTGTCAGCCAAAGAAGATGAGTTTGTAGGCTCTGATACTCTAAAATTGTTTTTTCTTTCCATAACACTATTCTACCAAGTGGAGCAGACAGAGACTCCTTCCCGTCCAATGGTCTGGTCATATGAGGCTTCATAGAAAACATCATCACATACTCCTTTCTCTGTTTCAAAATCATGGTTGCCTCCTATCCCCCCAAAAAAAAGAGTACACCTCATGGTTCTGATGAAGCCACTGGATCACTAACAAGATTCCAAAATAACAATGGCACAGAATCTGCTTCTGATTTGGATATTTCAAAAATAATTGATGCCCGGGATGGTGACACATGCCTGTCATCTCAGCACTCAGGAGGCTGAAACAGGAGGATTACAAATTCAAGGTCAGCCAGGGCTACATAGCAAGACCTTGTCTCAAAAAAAAAAAAAAAAAAAAAAAATCCAAAGTGTCAATCAGAAACAAAACTCTCCCCTCTGGGGCTGTGCCAGAAGGACAGAGAAAGAAGAGGCTGATGGAACTCACTCTCTCACATATTTTCTTCATTCAGACCAAATTGGCAACCTCATAAAAGATCTAAAATGAAATTCAGGCTACTATCTTCTGGTGTGGGTGGTATTTTACTCCTTATTCTTCTTGGGGGTTTGGTTGAACTTTGCAGGAAAGTTGCAGTCTGAGCAGCTGCTGCCCTGCTATTGGCCATTCTTCTGGGTCCAGCCCTGGAGTGCAAGCTGCTGGCGTGGCCTAGGCAGTCATTGCTGTTTCTTCTCTGGTTCTTCTCCCAGTGCAGACCCAGACCCAGGAAGGGAACCTAGAACCTGGGTCCTGGTTTAGAACTAGAATATGAGGCTGGTGACAAGAATGACTGTGCTCCTGACCCTGGGTGAGTTATCTCTGGACTAAGAAGGACTGGGATTGGAGCCTGTGGATGCTGGACAGGGATCTGCAACCTGGTCTGCTACCAATTGCTCTTTATCCAAGATGCCGAGAGAGAGCAGTGGGGTCCTATTTTATCCTGGCAGCTACTCAGCCTTTATGTGAGATGTGTGTTGGGGCAGTAAAGATGTTCTGGGTTACTGATCCCTAGTGTCTATCCATGGGAGGGAGAAAGCAGACCTGCCACCTCTGTGCATGTGGCTGGCCACCTTGGAATAAAAGAAAAGGACATTTTTGTCCTGAAATACAGGTGAGAAGTAAATTGTGTGCGTGTGTGTCTGGTGGTGAAATGGTGTGCGGGGTTAATTTGATTGTGAGAGAGAGCTGTGCTGGGCTGAGTGGGGCCTTCTAACTCCCCTTGTTCCAGGAGAGGTGCCAAGGATTGCGTTTACTCCCACAGCCACCTGGGGCCTTGCTAAGACCACCCAGCCCATCTCCATGGACTCCTTTGAAGGACAAGAGGTGAATGTGTCCTGCAATCACACCACCATTGCTACAAATTAGTACATCTACTGGTACCGACAGGTCCCCAACCAGGGACCACGATTTGTTATTCAAGGATATAAGACAAACGTGGCAAATGAAGTGGCATCTCTGTTTATCTCTGCCGACAGAAAGTCCAGCATCCTGAGACTGCCCTGGGTTTCCCTGAGAGACACCGCTGTGTACTACTGCACTGTGGGTGACACACAGTGACACAGCCTCATCTGCACCTGTGCAGCATCTCTCTGTGGGTGGAGTCACAGCCAATGGACAAGCCCAGAAACAATGCTTCGTAAAGCATTTCATTTAATTTCTTTTTTCATTTTCAGAAGGTGTTAGAGAATTCATGTATTCCTATGCTATTTAAAATTTTTTTCATGTTAATTATTTTTTTCATTTACATGACCTAAAATTATAAACAAATAAAAGGGCACAGACTGCAATGTCTTTATTCTACCAGTGTCCCTGGCCTCTTGATTATTCACAGTGGTGGAATGAATGTTAGGTGTTCATGCTTTGGCTGCATAGCTCACTGGTGCTCCTCACTGCTGTGTATGGACATGTGCACATGTGCACATAGTTGCACACACCATGTACATGCTACATATACTTTATATCCATGCCTCACCCAGTGTGGAAAATATGCTTCTCAACTTTTGAAAAAGGTAGCCTATCTGGTTATTATTTGTTAGCACACCGATTTCTCTTTTCTTTTTTCCCACTACTCCTTTGCAGTTGGTATGTAAAGGAGCACAGGGATGATGGTAGAGGAGGGGATGGGAAGAGTTTTGTTTCTGATTGACACTATAGATTTTTTTTTTTTGAGACAGGGTCTTGCTATGTAGCCCTGCCTGACCTCAAACTTGTAATCCTCCTGCTTCAGTCTCCTGTGTCACCATGTCTGGCATAGACTATTTTTGCAATATCTAAATCAGAAGCAGATTCTGTGTCATTGTCACTTTGGAATTTTGTTAGTGATCTGGTGATTTCTTCAGGACCATGAGGTTTACTTTTTTTTTTTTTTTTTGTGAGAGGTATCCCTGATTTTGATAACAGAGAAAGCAGTAAGTGATGATGTTTTCTATTAGGCCTCATATGACCAAATCATTGGATGGGAAAGTGTTTCTGTCTGGTTCGTTTTAGAATGTGGTGGTGGAATAGTGTTATGGAAAGGAAAAACAATTTTAGAGATTAGAGCCTATAAATTCATCTTCTTTGGCTGACATCTTTCTAAAAGGGAATAAGGACCTAAGGAAGGAATAAAGATAATTGGAAATAATAACTGTGTGGGCAAATGAATAAAGGCCACTTTTATTTTCTGAAATTTTTAGAAAAAACTTTGATTATCCAAAGAAAAAATAACTATTTTTGGACAATAACATGCATAAATGAAAATAAAATAGCACCACACAAAGGAATAGGAGGTAATGAAATTGAGCCACTGTAATAGTATCTCATTATATATGAAGTATTATCATATTTATTAAAGGCTAAAAATTTGACGATATATATGATAATCACTAGAGCAACATCTAAATCAAAGTGGTTTAGCTAATAGCCAATAGAGGAAATAGAATGTACTAAAATATTCCCAAATACCTCAACATCTTCTCAAAATCTTCAGTATATATATATATATATATATATATATATATATATATATACAGAAAATTATATATATATATACACACACACAAATATATAATTTTCTCATGCAACTCAAAAAAAGGCAGAGGTAAAAGAACACATAGAAAAAGATTAGAGGAAAAAAGCAGAAAATGGTCAAGACTGCTGACTCAAACTGTGCTATAATAAATTACATTAAATGTAAACATTCTGAGAAATTCAGTTCTCAGGTCCTATTCCTGACCAAGGACTCTGATGCTGAATTCTGTCACAGTTACTGTTACTCAGTAATGTGGATCTGTAGTGAGGAGCAGAATGATGAAGAGGAGGTGGGGAAAAAAGGTTTTTTCAAGGTGTAGTTCCTCTATTGCTTAATAGTTTTCTTTTGTTGAAACACTACACTTTCCTTGGACTTGGTTTGCACTTTTCTGCTGGAGGTTGAATGAGTGCTGTGGTTCTCACTGGAGGTCGGGGGATTATGTCCTTCAGGGGATATTATGTAATATCAACAGACATTTTCAGTTGTGTGACGGGGTTGAACTGGCGTCTAGTGGACAGAGGTTAGAGATACAGTGCTCAGGGCAGCTCCAAAAGGAATGACTTGGCACAAGTGTTAATAGGGCTGATATTGAAAAACCCTGGATTGGAGAATCCCCAGGGTCCTGAACAGCTCTAAAATTCAGGGATTCAATTTACCTGAGCAGACATTCATTGAGTACAGTCTCCCAAGTTCTTTTGGCCTTACTCTGTGTGCAGTGGGGAGACAGTGGGGAGACAGTGTCCCAAAACACACTTGTACCTTATCTTTTTTTTGTATGTGTGTGGTCCTCGGGGTGAACCCAGGGCCTTGCGATTATATGCTCTGCAAGTGCTGGGCCACTGAGCTGCACCCTCAGCTCATTTTTTTACTTTTTGAGACAGGGTCTTACTAAGTTACTCAGACTGCCTCTGGTCTCGAACTTGCGATCCTCCTGCCTCCGCCTCCCGAGCCACTAGGATTATAGGTGTGCGCCACAGTGCCTGGCTACTTGTACCTTATCTGATCCATGATCACCTGTGCTACCATTGGTCTCTGCACACCAGACAGTGTGTGCTAAGGATTGAAAGGAAAGAGGCCTCGGCTCAGCCATTCTCACCACAGGGAAAACAGCAGGTCATTTCTGGCTCCACCATGTGCAGCCCAGATCATTTTTCACTATACCCATTGCCCAGGTGGATTTTCTATTTCATGCTAATGAGGACAAATCATATTCACTGTGCTATACGTATAAATATACAGTGTATCCCTGACAGACTGAAGGAAAAAGTCATCAGAGGAAAAGAAAAAGTAGGGACAAATTGAGAACAAACTGAACATTGCTTATCCATATTGAAATCTGTCAGTGCTAGAAAATAGACCAATTCTCTTTTTTTATTGGAAATTTTTAATGTACAACTTAATGTGTTTCATTCTGACATGCATTTCATTGTGACATTTCCACATATGCATTTTGTTGTATGTTGAACAGATAAGTTCCCCCTTACCCTCTTGCACACTTCCTCCCCTGTCCCACACCCCCACCAAAACACCTCTCTTCCATTTGCATGTCTTTTTGTGATAGCATTTTTCTATAAATCCTTGGATCCCAATTATGTTTAAGATTGAAACTTTTTCTGTAGTGAACTATGTTTTTACACTGTCAGTATTATTACCTGATTTTTCTAGCCCATCAGTTTTATTACCATTCTTTGGTATTATTGGTGTTATTATAATTATTTCCAGAACTATTAAAGTTTGGCTGTTCACCCTAAGGTTGCCCCTCCCCCATTCCTCACTCCTCCTTGTTCCTCCTCTCCCCCATCTCCTCTCCCAGGATTTCCTCCTTTTGTTAGATCCTTCCCTCCTTCTTTTGCACTCCCCAAATAGTCCCTTCTCCACTAAGTCAACTTTAGGTTTTTATTATGTTCTGACCTCCGCTTATGATATTTTCCTTCTTTTAATCTTTGATTCAGCTCTGACATATGAGTGAGAACGTGGTATTTCTCTTTCTGAGCTTGTGTCCCTTCACTTAAAATAATTTTCTCTAATTCCATCCATTTTGCTGTGAATGACCTTATTTCATTTTTCTTGATTGCTGAGTAGTATTCCATTGTGTATATGTACCATAGTTTTTTTTATCCATTCTTCTGTTGATGGGCACTTTGGTTGATTCCATATCCTTGCTATTGTGAAAAGTGCTGCACTGAACATGGTGATGCACATGTCTCTGTGGTATGATGACACATCTCCCTTTGGGTAAATTCCCAATAGTGTTATAGCTGGGTCATATGAAAAGTCTATTTTTAGTTTTTTAAGATACTCCATATTGATTTCCAAAGTAGTTGGACTAATTTACAGCTCCACCACCAGTGTAAGAGGATTCCCTTTTCTCCACAACCTTGCCAGCATTTGTTGTTGTTTGTTTTATTGATCTTGGCCATTCTTACTGGTGTAAGGTGAAATCTCAGAGTTGTTTTAATTTGCATGTCCCTAATGGCTGAGGATATTGAGCATTTTTTTCATGTGTTTCATGGCTTTATGGGCCTCTTCATTTGAAAACTGTGTTAGGTTCCTTTGCCCAGAAAATAGAGCAATTCTATGCCAATGTTTTTGAGAATGAGGCAAGGTTTAATGAAAAATCACAAGGTTGAGAATTTGTCCCAGGAACATTTATTCTAGGGTTATGATAAATGTGTACAATAATATGCCACAAGCAGATCTCACTCAAGCATGTTTTTAGCTTTCAGTATTCCAAAGGGACAAATTTTGACATAAAGTGCAAGGAATGTACAAGAAAAATGCAACCAGGAAATCATGATAAAGGATTTGGAAGTTATATTCCATGAAGTATGAGTTAAACAATTAAAAACTTTAAAATGAAAATCTAAATAAATACATTTAATATATAAAAATCTGCATATATTTTGTAATATGCACATACCATTCTGTACTGTGAAAGTGATTCTACATAATCATGATATTGACCCATGTAAAGTATGCAATGTGGAAGAGGGATTAGGTTAACTTTTTATGGTGTCTGGAGCTATATTGGTTCAAATCAGAGGGGAGGAACTTTTACTCAACAATGGGTTAGATTTGTTGTTGTTAGGTGCCGTTGAGTCGATATCCGACTCATAGCGACCCTCATAGGGTTTTCAATGGCTGTTTCGGGATTGCGTTGGGAGTGGATTGCCAGGCCCTTCTCCCATTTTTGCAGTGCTGGGAATTGAACCCGAGACCTCAGAGACTGCAGCTCAATGCTCTACCAACTGAGCTAAATCCCAGCCCAATGGGTTAGATTAGGTTCCCTGAAAGTAAATTTCTTACAGTCAGGTTCCTATACGCACTATGCCACTAATAGGCCTTGACTTTATATTTGCCTAGATTTATTACTATAGAAATGGTACAAACAGTTCCAAGATATTAAGACAAATGAGAAAAGATTTGGAGAGAAAATTTAAAGTATTGGATATCATAGAAGGATTATAAAAGGATAAAAGGATATCTTTATGATAGAAGAATATCTGAGCAATGATTTGTGCCATAGAAAATAAATCTAGAATTAAAAAACTTCTGCACAGCAAAAGAAACAATTAACAGAGTCAAGGAAACCCCAACGGAATGGGAAAAAATCTTCGCATTTTATACATCAGACAAAGGTCTAATTACTAGAATTTATAAAGAATTCAAGAAAAAAACTCCACAAAAAACAAATAACCCAATACACAAATGGGCAAAGGAACTGAGTAGATAGTTCTCAAATGAAGAGGTCCATAAAGCCATGAAACATATGAAAAAATGCTCAATATCCCTAGCCATTAGAGAAATGCAAATTAAAACAATTCTGAGATTTCACCTTACACCAGTAAGAATGGCCAAGATCAATAAAACAAACAACAACAAATGCTGGCGAGGTTGCGGGGAAAAGGGAATCCTCTTACACTGGTGGTGGAGCTGTAAATTAGTCCAACTACTTTGGAAATCAATATGGAGTATCTTAAAAAACTAAAAATAGACTTCTCATATGACCCAGCTATAACACTGGGAATTTACCCAAAGGGAGATGTGTCATCATACCACAGAGACATGTGCATCACCATGTTCAGTGCAGCACTTTTCACAATAGCAAGGATATGGAATCAACCAAAGTGCCCATCAACAGAAGAATGGATAAAAAAAACTATAGTACATATACACAATGGAATACTACTCAGCAATCAAGAAAAATGAAATAATACAGAGGGAAATTACAAAAATAAAGGGAGAAATATCTCAATTAGAATCTAAAGAGATAATTCAAAAAATTAATAAGACTAAGAGTTGGTTCTTTGAAAAGTTTAATAAGATAGACACCCCTCTGGCAAATCTCATCAAAAAGAAAAAGGAAAAATCTAACATAGTATGGATTATGAAAGACAATGGATCCATAACCA
>VMDO01021934.1:0-34444 GCA_007922755.1 Pedetes capensis | reverse complement strand
AGCGACCCTATGTACAGCAGATCGAAACACTTGCCGATTCTCTGCCAGGCAAACGATCTTATTTATGTTTAAGCCCATTGTTGCAGACACTGTGTCAATCCATCTGGTGGAGGGTTTTCCTCTTTTGCGTTGACCTGCCACTCTCCCAAACATGATGTCCTTCTCCAGGGATTGTTCTCTCCTGACTACATGTCCGAAATATGTAAGATGCAGTTTGGCCATTTTTGCTTCCAAGGAGCACTCTGTTTGTACTTCTTCTGGGACAGATTTGTTGGTTCTTTTGGCAGTCCATGGTATATTCAATAGACGTCTCCAGCACCACACTTCAAAAGCATCAATTCTTTTTCTGTCTCTCTTGTTCAATGTCCAGCTTTCACAACCATATGATGCCACTGAAAATACCATGGCATGAGTCAGACACACCTTCGTCTTCAATGTGACATCTTTGCTTTTCAATACTCTAAAGAGATCTTTTGCCACAGCTTTTCCTAGAGCAATGTGTCTTTTGATTTCTTGACTGCTGCTTCCACAGGTGTTGATTATAGAGCCAAGCAAAGCAAAATCTTGGACAACCTCAATCTTTTCTCCATTTAATGTGAAGTTACGTGCTGACCCAGTCATAAGGATTTTTATTTGTCGATGTTTAGTTGTAACCCATATTGAAGGCTATGATCTTTGATCTTCATCAGTAAATGTTTTAAATCCTCTTCATTTTCAGCAAGCAACGTGGTGTCATCTGCATAACACAGGTTGTTAATGAGTCTTCCTCCAATGTTGATGCCACATTCTTCCTCATAAAGCCTAGCTTCTCGGATTATTTGCTCAGCGTATAAATTGAAGAAATAGGGTGAAAGTATACAGCCCTGATGCACACCTTTCTCAACTTTAAACCACTCAGTGTTTCCTTGTTCTATTCGAACAACTGCCTCCTGGTTCATGTACAGATTTTTGATGAGCACAATTAGGTGTTCTGGTATTCCCATTTTCCGAAGTGTTATCCATAATTTGTTATGATCCACACAATCAAATGCTTTTGCGTAGTCAATAAAACATACATAGACATCTTTTTGATATTCTCTGCTTTCAGCTAATATCCATCTGACATCAGCAATGATGTCCCTAGTTCCCTGCCCTCTTCTGAGTCCCGCTTGATTTTCTGGTAATTCCCTGTCTATATACTGCTGAAGTTGCTTCTGAATGATCTTTAGTAGAATTTTGCTTGTGTGTGATATTAATGATATTGTCCAATACTTTGCACATTCAGTTGGATCTCCTTTTTTGGGAATAGGCACAAATATGGATCTCTTCCAGTCAGTTGGCCAAGTAGCTGTTTTCCAGATCTGTTGGCATAAACATGTTAACACCTCCAGTGCTGCATCTGTTTGTTGATACATCTCTATTGGTATTCCATCAATTCCTGGAGCCTTGTGTTTCGCCAGTTCTTTCAAGGCAGCTTCCACTTCGTCCTTCAACACCATTGGTTCCTCTTCATATGCAGCCTCTTGGAATGGTTGGTCATCTACCAATTCTTTCTTGTATAATGACTCTGTGTATTCTTCCTATCTTCTTTTGATGTTTCCTGCATCATTTAATATTTTCCCTGTAGAATCTTTCACTACTGCCACTCGAGGCTTGAATATTTTCTTCACTTCCTTAAGCTTGAGAAACATGGAGCGTGTTCTTCCCTTTTGGTTTTCTGCCTCCAGCTCCTTGCACATGTCATTATAATATTTGTTTTTGTCTTCTCAAGCTGCCTTCTGAAATCTTCTATTTAGTTCCTCAACTTCACCATATCTTCCTTTTGCTTTAGCTGCTCCACGTTCGAGGGCAAGGTCCAGTGTCTCCTTTGACATGTAATTTGGTCTTTTCTTTTTCTCTTGTCTTTTTAAGAATTTTTTGCTTCCTTCTTGAATGATGTCTTTTATGTCATGCCACAACTCTTCTGGTCTCCTGTCATTTGTGTCTAATGCATTAAACCTATTCTTGAGGTGGTCTCTGAACTCAGGTGGGATATACTCAAGGTCATTCTGTGGCTCTCGTATACTTGTTCTAATTTTCTTCAGCTTCAGTTTGTACTTGCATATGAGAAGTTGATGGTCTGATCCACAGTCAGCACCTGGTGTTGTTTTGACATTTTGTACAGAGCTTTTCCATCGTCTCTTTGCACATATGTAGTCAATTTGATTCCTGTATGTTCCGTCTGGAGAAGTCCATGTGTATAGTGTCCGTTTATGATGTTGAAAAAATGTATTTGCAATGAAAAGGTCATTGATCCAACAAAATTCTATCATGCGATCTCCAGCTTCATTTCTGTCACCAAGACCATATTTTCCAACTACTGGGCTTTCTTCTTTGTTTCCAACCTTTTCATTCCAGTCACCAGTGATTATCAGTGTGTCTTGATTGCATGTTTGATCTATTTCAGATGGCAGAAGCTGGTAGAAGTCTTCCCTTTTTTCATTTGTGGCGTTAGTGGTGGGTGCATAAATTTGAATAATGGTCATATTAACTGGCCTTCCTTGTAGGCGTATGGATATTATTCTATCACTGACAACATTGTATTTCAGGACAGATCTTGAAATGTCTTTTTTGATGATGAATGAAACCCCATTTCTCTTTAGTTTATCATTCCCAGCATAGTAGACCATATGATTGTCTGACTCAAAATGGCCTATGCCAGTCCATTTTAGCTCACTGATGCCTAGAATGTCAATGTTTATGCGCTCCATTTCTCTTTTAACAATTTCTAATTTGCCTAGATTCATACTACGTACATTCCATGTTCCAATTATTAATGGATGTTTATAGTTGTTTCCCCTCATTTTGAGTCGTGCCACATCATCAAGTTGAGCACCCTGGGGTTTTACTCCATTTCCGTTATCACGGTAGACTCTAGTTGGAGGAGGCAACTCTTCCCCAGTAGTCTTTTGAGTGCCTTCCAACCTGGGGGCCTCATTTTCAGGCACTATATCTGACAGTGTTTCTTTGCTATCCATAGGGTTTTCAATGGCTAGTTGTTTCAGGAGTGGCTCGCCAGGTCCTACTCCCTAGTCTGTCTTAGTCTGGAAGCTCAGCTGAAAACCTGCCCACCATGGGTAACCCTGCTCATGTCTGAGGTTACAGTGGCAGAGCTCTCAGCCTCATCGCAACAGGCAAGCCCCCACGGCAAACTGACAGACGTGTGGGGGCTCTGATGGTAAAATCATTAATACAAGGATGCATATATAGCATAAGAAAAAGAGAAGAAGAATAGAAAGAGGGAAGAGAGTAAAACAAGAAAGGAAGAAAATTTAAAAAAAAAAAAAACCTCACGCATACACGCGCCCACCCACGTATAAAATCGCTTATAGTCAGGTGCGGTGGTATACACCTGCATTCCCCGCAGCTTGGGGGTGAAGGCAGGAGGATCGCAAGCCCAAGACCACAGGCAGCCTGCGCAACCCAGCGAGACCCTGTGTCAAAAAGTAAAAATATGGGCTGGGGGTGCAGCGTGGCTGTCCAGCACCTACAAAGCGAATAGGCGCAAGACCCTGGTTTCAAACCCCCGTACAAAACAACAAGAACAAACAACAACAAAAAACCAAACCAGACCAAAACAAAACAAAACAAAAACCCCAAGAAACTAAAAAACAAAATCAAAACAAAAACAAAAACAAAACCATGCATACACTCTCGCACACCCATATAAAACACTTCTAGTCAGGTGCCGTGGTGCACGCCTGCAATCCTAGTGGCTTGGGGGGCGGAGACAGGAGGACCATGAGCCCGAGATCAGAGGCAGTTTGTGCAACCCAGCAAGCCCCTGTCTCAAAAAGTAAAAAATATGGGCTGGGGGCACAGTGCGGCTTTCCGCCCACTTGGGAGACCACTTGGGAGAACCAAATCCTCTTGTGGGTGGGATGATATTCAACCCCCCTGGAGAGAGTCTGTAGTAGGTCTGCCATGCATGGCGATTGCGCTCGAAACTGTTCTTATTGTGTCTAATTGTCCCGCAAGACTCTGCCAGAAAGGAGCACTCCGTCCGTGTGGCGCTCAGCCTCCTCCACAGACCTCACCTTTCTCCACAGTGCAGTGGGATGACTTAGG
This sequence comes from Pedetes capensis, assembly GCA_007922755.1. NCBI lineage: Eukaryota > Metazoa > Chordata > Mammalia > Rodentia > Pedetidae > Pedetes > Pedetes capensis. Next base: position 30,358 of record VMDO01021934.1, on the reverse strand, counting down.
ATCCCATCTGGTGTGTCTGGGGTCCAGGCATATGTGTGCCCTTATGTCTGTGGAGATTGTCCCTCTCTATTCCAGAAAGCCAACTCTGTTCTTATGGTCAGTTAACAAGGCCACAATCTTGACATCATCTTTGAACCTCTCTATCTCTTGCCATCCACCTCTAACCAATCAGGAAGCCCTCTTGGCCTCACCAGTGTCTGGCCATTCTGCTATCTCCACTACAACATATAGGCTAAGCCATTGTCACCTCTTTCTTGGCTTATCCATGACTGGTGCTCAGCATCCCTCCTTGCTCCCTGAGGTCTATTCTCTAGACAACATGCAGAGTGAGCCTTCTAAATGTTGACGCACCCTTTGACATTTTCCCATGCCTTGAGAATAAATTCCAAGTCATTGTATGGCCTGCAGGATGCACAAGGATTTGCCCCTACTGTCTTCAGAGCCTCTCTTCCACAGTCTATGGTGCTGCTCCAGGCAGCTCCCTGCTCCTCTGATAGGCTGGGTTAGGGAGTGGGGGGATTCACCTGCTATCTCTCAAATATCTGCATGGCTTACTCCCGCACTTCTTTCAGGTCTTGCTTGTTGTTGTTAGGTGCCATTGAGTCAGTATCCAACTCATAGCAACCCCATGTACAACAGGTGAAACACCATTGTCAGTGCTTCTGTGCTACTCATAGCATTTTCAATGGTGAATTGATTTTTGGGAGTGGATTGCTGAGTCCTTCTCCCAAGCCTACAGTATCTGGTGTTGTCAGGAGGTCTCCCATCCAAGTACTAACCAGGCCCGACCCTGCTCAGCTTCCGAGAGCTGACAGGATTGGTTGCTACAGGGCTACAGCTATAGGCTGGTCTTGCTTAGATGCTGTATTTTCAGAAAGTTCCTCCTTCACAGACCAATATAAAATTCCATACCTATCTAGTCGTTTACTTGCTTAACGTCATCCTTGTTGTTGTTGTTGTTGTTGTTAGGTGCCGTTGAGTCGGTATCCGACTCATAGCGACCCTCATAGGGTTTTCAATGGCTGATTGCTTCGGGATTGCCTTGGGAGTGGATTGCCAGGTCCTTCTCCCATTTTTTTGCTGTGCTGGAAATTGAACTCAGGACCTCAGAGACTGCAGTGCAGTGCTCTACCAACTGAGCTAAATCCCAGCCCAATGTCAGCCCTTACCCTTATTTAATTTTTCTCTTAGCATTCTTCATTGCCTGACATTTTTTTTGTTTTGTTTTGTTATGTTTTTCTTGTCTTCTGCTATTAGAATATAAAGTCTTTCAAGGCAGGAGTGTGTGTTGGCTTCACTGCTTCATCTCCAATGTCTAGGAAACAGTCTGGCATATACTGCGTTCCCAATAAATATTGGATGGATGGATGGATGAATAAATGAATGAGTACAGGTTGACTTGAAGTTACAAATTCTCAGGAGAGACTACTTCCCCTTTTACCCAGAGCCCTGACTCTGCCTTTGTACTATAGTTTGGTTCCAGTTTTCATTAATGCTATTTCCCCATTCTGGGGAGGTATAGGTAGTACTTTGGAGACCTGATCACATTGGAGATGGGATAGGGAAAGGGAATGTCTGCCTTTTGACCCACCTTCAAGGGACTAGGGCCTCTTCTATCTTCCTGGTAAGTAAATCCTGGCAAATATGCCCAGGACAACTTTGGACAACTTTGGTTTCACCACTTCTTAATCCATACTTTTATTATTTTTTAGGCTGGCTTCAAACTCACAGTGATCCTCCTGCCTCAGCCTCCCAAGTGCTGGGATTATAGGTATATGCCACTACACTGACTTATGCATCTTCTTCTTCTTCTGAAGATTTATCTTACTTCCTTGGGAGTTTAGCTATATATTTTGATCATTTGTTGCTTTGTTTCACCTTGCATTTTAGGGAAAGATTTCAGATGATCTGATATGCCATATTATTGAATGGCATATCAGACTTTCCATTTCTTCTGTAGTATACACATTCCCAGAGGGCTAGTTGGCCTAAGAACTTACTATAAATAAAACTTCTACTATAAGTAAAACTTCTGAGACCAGACCCTGAGTTTCCTCACCTCCAGGGCAATTCTTTTGTGCCATGTTGAGCTGGTGGTTCCCTCCTTGAGGGAGTCTAATGGTACAGATATTCCTGCTTTAATGAGTATCCCAGCAGAAGGGACAGAAACTGGGAAGAACAACAACATAGCAGTCTTCAGAGCTATAAGGTAACTGTGGCAGCCTCTAAGGGCTGTAGTAGACATCTGCACATATGTAACAGGAAGTAGCACTGGGATTGTGGCTGATCTTTGCAGGGTAGCCTTTGTCAGAAGATGATGCTTTTGTATTTCTCTAGAAGTTAAGTGTGAGACCCATTTTCTAAGGAGTTGTTCCAGCCTCAGGCTAGAGGCCATCTGCCTTTCAACCTATAGTTTCCTTAGGCTGCATCTTGGGTGATTGTCAACTGGAATATAAACATTGGTCCCTTGATAATTATAGGAGGCTTTCAAAAAATTATTGGCTTTGATAAGATGATGTAGCTGGAAATAGGCTGCATTTTAAGTAAAATGGCTAGAGATGGGAGTGTTCAGAACACTATGCAAATCAGCTGAGAACTGAGAAATTCAGTCAATCAATCAATTTCACTTCATGCCACGCCAACTGACATTTTATTTAAAACCTTATTTGTCTCATTGAATTGACTAACTTTGGGCCTGAATTGACTTAATTGCATGGTTGCTTTTGATGTATGTCAGACAGTGATTGCTCTGTTGGTCCATGATCAAATGCAACAAATAGGCGGTGGATAATAGTGCTCAGCCCTGGTTGGTCAATGGCTTGTAAACTTTTTACTTGCAAAATTACTTACTGCTGCCAGTCTAGCAGTTGCTGTTGTTAGGTTCTGTCAAGTCAGTGTCCAACTCATAGAGACCCTATGTACAACAGACAAAACAATATTGTTGTGCTTCTATGCTATTCATAGGATTTTCAATGGCTGATTATTTTTTGGGAGTGGGTTGCCAGGTCCTTCTCCCAAGCCTACAGCACCTGGTCTTCCCAGGCAGTCTCCCATATAAGTACTAACCAGGTCCAACTCTGCTTAGCTTCTGAGATCTGACAGGATCAGGTGCCATAGTGGTACAGCTGCAGGTTAGTCTAGCAGTTAGTTTAAAAAGCATCAAAACCATACAGAGTACAGCATAGCATATCAAACCATTGCATAGCATAACAAGTCATTTAAGCTGTACAGTCTTTTGATAGGTAAGGTTATAATGATCTCAGAGATGTAAGCACTGAGCAATTCTGGGCCACTTACTTTTGGAAGATCACCTTTCAAGAAAAGCATTAAGCTATGTTTTCTTAATATGAAAGTTAAATATTTTAAAGTCCTACCTATCCTGAGGTAGTGATAGTTAATACTTCAGTACATTTCCTTCCAGTCATTTTTTTCCTATGTATTTTTTGCTAATTGGAATGATTCTGTTTCCTGATATGATTTGTTTTTCACCTAACAATTTACATCCTAATGTTTTATCCTCTCCACTAAGTATGATAACTCAAATGTTTTCCCCTGTTATTATCTATTCCTAACAAATATTTTTAGCAGTCATAGAATTCCATTGTATGAATGTGGACTAGTTTGCTTAAGACATTCTCCTCTTGGACAATTAGGTAGTTTCTTGTTTATTAATATAAATACCACTCAATTGAACATCTCTATACATTTGGCTATTTTGTTGTTCTTGTTGTTTGTTTTATTTATTTATTTTTATTTTGTTTTTGTTTTTTATTTCTTGAGACAAGGTCTTACCATATAGCCCAGGCTGGTCTTGACCTTGTAATCCTCTTACCTCAGCCTCCCAAGTGCTGGGATTATAGGCATGTACCACCAGGCCAGCTCTGTACATTACTTTACCCCCTATATCTTAAATTATTTTCTTATGCATTCTATAATTATAGTAGAATTATTAAGTCATGAGTTGTAGATATTTTTTGAGGTTTGGGGACAAAAAGCCAGTTGTTTTCCTAAAAGGATATCCTCTTTTATACGTAACTTAACAGCACAAAGAGGACACGTATCACTATATCCAGGCCAGGATGGAGAATTATGCTTAGAAAGTTAATATTTTAATTGGTGAAAATGATAACTTTTTAAGTATACATTTCCTGATTTTCCTCAGGATTAGATATCTAGTCAGTCCCCCACACGCACAGGTTCTGCATCATCAGATTCAATCTTATTTCAGATAAAAAATATCTGGGGAAAAAATTTACATCTATATTGAACATATATAGGCTTGATTTTTTCTTGTCTTCATTTTCTAAGCAGTACAGTATACTAACAATTTACATAGCACTTACATTGTGTTAGGTGTAAGTAATCTAGAAGTGATGCAGAGTACTTGGGAGGATGTGCATAGATTACATGCAAGTACTAGGCCATTTTATACAAGGAACTTGAGCATCTGCAGATTTTGGTATCTGAGGGGTTCTTAGAACCAATCCCCAGCAGATACTAAGGGATGACTCTACATTTTTTAGTCTTTGTTTAGCTGTCATTTTTCAAGGGGGAGGTGAACTAGTGTGTTCATGCACTTTTCCCATTTATGTATTGAGATCTCACTGTTTTTTTCTTATAGATTTACATGAAATCTTTATATAAAATTAAATTACCTTTTTTGTTAATGACAAATGCCTCTTTAATTTATTCCTCACATTTCATCCTTATTTTGTGTTTTGGTGGACAAAATCTCTATATTTCAATGTTTTTGTATCTATCATCCTTTTTCTTTTACATTAAATTTAAGCTTGGGAATCAAAGATAGAAGGTGAAGTCATGCTGGGCTTCATGGCACATGCCTGTAAAATGCCAGCATCTCAGGATGCTGGGGTAGGAGGATCACCAGGTCAAGGCCAGAAGCAGCCTGCACAACTTAGCAAGACCCTATCTCAAAATAAAAGAAGAAAAAAGGGGCTAAGGCTACAGGTCTGTTGATTTTTAACAGAATTATTGGGGTATAATATATGTACCATAAATTCATTTATTCTAAGTATACAATCCAATGATTTTTAGTAAATTTGCAGAGTTGTGCAAAGCTTACAACAATCTTTAGAGCATTTTTCTCACCTCCTGCCCATTTGCAATCACTCTCCATTTGTCTCTCGGGCAATCACTCTCCCCCAGTCTCTTGGGTAAACACTGATCCAATTTCCACCCCCTTGGATTTCCTTGCTCTGGAAATTTCACATAAATGGATTCATACAATACATGGTCTTCTGTGACTGGCTTCTTTTATGTAGTATAATGTTTTCAAGGTGTAGCTATGTTATAGTATGTTTCAGTGCAACATCTGTTTTTATTGCCAAATAAGAATCCCATTGATGGATATACTACATTTTGTTTACCCATTCATCTGTTGATGAACATGTGAGTTGTTTCTATCTTTTGACTACTATGACTATAGCTCTTGTGAACATGCAGGCACAAGTCTTTATGTGGACATATGTTTATTTCTCTTCAGAATATACCTAGGTGTGGAATTACTAGGTCATATGGTAAATTTATGCTTCACTTCTTAAGAAACAGCCAATTATTTTCCAAAGTGACTATACCATTTTACATTCTCATCAGCAATGTTCCAGTTTCTCTATGCCCTTGCCAACATTTGTCCTTGTAAGTGGAATTTTTTATACTCTCTTGTTTGTATTTTGTTTTGTTCTATAAGAATTTAAAATAATTTCCCTTACCCTATTTGCTTGGGATGTCTTTTTATTATATTAGATTAATATTTAAATGAAGTACTTATATGATATTTTTTCTCCAAATATCTCCTTTTCTCTTGACTCAGCATAAAGCATTGTCTTTTTCCTTCTCAACCCAATAAAGATAAGCATTTAATTGAGATTTTTTGATGAAATACTAGTGTAAACTAAAGTGGCTGATTTAAATTACCAGTGACTACTTCATATGTTTTTTGGAAATAGTGGAATACAAGAATTTGAACAACAACAACAAAAAGCCCATAAATGAGTCTGTTTATCTTGAAAGTATTCATCTTGAATATTCTGGTAAAGTTATTACTCAAGCCATTTGGGGAACTATTCTTTTGGAATCATCATGCACAGCCTGTGGCATGTTATTTTGCTGTCTTTGGTGGTCACAATGTCTATAACAGGTGAATGTCATTTTTAGAAAGACCTTTAAGTCATTTGGAACTAAACCTACTTAGTAATGTGGCTGATTGAATGAAACCAGCAATATGACTACACAGTAACATCCCCTATCTGGGCACACAGACACACAAATACCCATGTACCCATGTGCACACACCGGATTCTTCTTTCTGTATGTTAAACCACAAAACAACTCAAAAAATTGGGGGTGGTGTATTAAAGCTTAAGCCTGGGGCTTCATGAATGCTAAGTATGTGCTATACCACTGAACTACATTCTGTGGACCCCCACCAATATTTTTAAGTAGTAACACTATTAGTTGAATAAGAGAATAACCTCCTGTAGTAACATCTTTAAAGATAACATTCAAAAAGATGTGCAAGTTCTAGCATATTTGTTTTAAAATTTATCCAGCTATTTGATGGCAATAGTTAATTTCAAAGTTAGCTTTGATAATTCTAAGTTCAAAGTTGTCTTCATCCTCAAGATGCTCCCATGAGAGGTTGTAATTACAAAGTCGGGTGCATATTGAAAGAAGAGGTTCTTTCTTTGGCATCAAGCTCCCTACTGAGCACATAATGAGATTTATGTCTCAGTGGCACTGTGTATTGAACTTGATGAGGATCAAGCATTTCTATGCTCATTGGAGGCTTCTTCAGAATGTTAATAAGTCATGTTTCTTACAAAAGAAAGTTTGGAAAAATCTTTTTTCTTTTAATTTACTGGGCTTCCACCTGCTATATCAGGGTTCAGAAAGGGTATTGAATTCATGATACTAGGGCTCTACTGAGGCCAAAAAGTAACTTTCACAATCACATTAGAATATAGATGGAACTTAGCTGTGGTCTGAAGATGACAGAGACAAAACCCAAGGAGTCTAACTCTACTACCTTGTACACACAGTATAGACAAAGCAGCCTCAACTGTGAGTTCTTTGACATGCTGTATAGTTTCTCACACTTCTCTGGGCCTCAGTTTACTCAAATGTAAAACATGCACAAAATAAAAGTATTTATGTCATATGGTGTGGTGACATTGAAAGACCATGATGCTCAGCACAATGTGTGGCATGTATTAAGCATTCAAACAGCAGGACTAGTAATATTGCCATCACTGTTGTCATCTAGATAGACCCTCTGTACCCACCACAGTGCCTGTTTTGTATGAGAACAATAAATGGCATCCCACATCACATTATCCTCATATCTATTTCATCACTCAACACAGAGTTTGGCATGTGACCAGTGTTCAATGAATGAATATTAAATCAGTGAAAGAATCCACCTTTAACAATGTGTTGCCAGACATAACTGATATTGGCTATTCAGGAAAACAATGCTTAACATTATTTTTAATTACTTAAAATCTCCCTTTCTTCTGTCATGTGCTATGAGAGTGAAGCAACAGCATACAATTGTTACAAGTGCAAATTCCACCTGGGTTCAAATCCTAGTTATGCTGCTTACGTGCTTTGTGACCTAGGATAAGTCACCTGCTCTCTCTGAACCTCTCTTCATTTATAAAAAAAATAGTGCCTCCCTCATGGGGTCGTTTTTAAGATTACACAGTTTAGACATGTAAGCGAATAGAACAATGCCAGGTGAATAGTAAAAGCCACAGAAGTTTATGCCAAGGAAGGGAAGAACTTTTCGAAGAATTAAGGCAGAGGTGCGCATGTCCGCAAGGATCGAGACAGGTCCACAAAGCAGTAAGAGCATGAAGGAAAGCCACACCTGTGTGAAGAGCTGAGTGTGAGAGTTGTGTGTGCTGGCTCCTGGAACCTGTTGAACAACCAGATCTCTGTGAGGAAAAAAAAAAAAAAGGCCCTGATTTGTAGCTTCTTAATGGATTTTCGGCTGGGATTTAGCTCAGTTGGTAGAGCACTCCACTGCAGTCTCTGAGGTCCCGAGTTCAATTCCCAGCACCGCAAAAATGGGAGAGGGGCCTGGCAATCCACTCCCAAGGCAATCCCGAAGCAGTCAGCCATTGAAAACCCTATGAGGGTCTCTATGAGTCAGATACCAACTCGACGGCACCTAACAACAACAACAATGGATTTGCAGGGCTGAGTCTGGAGGCCACCTTATGCTCAGCAAGTAGAGAAGTGAATTCTTAGATAGGGCCACTGCCAGTGAGGACCATGATATCCACCTCGTGGGGTGACTGTGAGAATTAAATAGGTACCTGCAGCATTCTTAGTATAGCATCTGGCACATAGGAAATGGACATCAAATGTCAGCTGTGATAGCATTGCGGAAAACAGATGGAGCTGGAGAGGATGGAGGGAAGAAGTCTGAAGAGTGGAGGGAAGGAATGAGAAGAGGAGCAGGGAGAGAGGGACAGAGGAGCAGCTAAGAACGTCAGATAAAAGGTTCTTGTCACTCTGTGTCCTTCACACAGGCTGTCGGCATCTGTGTAGGGTTGTTCCCTTCCATTCTTTCAAGGTTTGGGGTGGGTTACTCTCTTATCGACCAAAAAAATTGGAGATATCTTCCTGCACATCTTCAGCCCTCCTTTCTGCTCAGTTATGCTCCTGATGGTGCCATCACAGAAGAGAGCAAATCAGGCAACCTTGGGTTGCACTGCTGTGCTGCCAAGCAACCCAGGACAGGGTGGGGCTTCTAAATGGTTCCTCCCATGGAGGCTCAGGTCCAGAATTTGACATTTGCATATGCCATCTTGCCAGTTTAGTGTGATCTGACAGTATGTGAGCATGTATGTTTAACTTGCAGGATGCATGTAATTTTAGATATTCTGGAAAATAATTGCTGTTGATTAGAACAAATGACAGTCATCGTTTCCTGCTTTCACTGAGAGAGAAGAAAAGCAATGGTTTAAATCACAGGGCAGGTGTTTCAGATTAGATACAGGAGAAATTTCTTTTTCAGATGTATTTGCTAAGCTCAGGAATGGGTTGCCAAGGGGAATTTTGAAGCTTCTATCTCTGGAAGCTTTTGAAAATAGGATAGATGCTCATCTGCCTGAGAGAGCGGAAGCATAATCCTATCCGGAGATGGCATGATGGATGAGCTGTGGTGGGGATGGAAGAGAAAGCAGCTCCTTTCTGCTGAGATCTACAGACCATTTCACTTTTGTCAGAGCATTTTGGCATTACTGGTTTTATCTGATTTTAAAAATCACTAATGTTCAGTATTTAAAATTCAGAGAATCCAGAAATATATGAAAAGTTAAAACAAAATCCTTTAATCCAGAGATAAATGAATTTTTTTGGTAATATTTTTTCCACACTTCTTTTCATAAACACAGAAATAGTCTTCAAAAAATGTGCATGCTTTCATAATGTAGGTTTTGTACTTGCTATACTATAGGAATAAATACTGCTTTATATTATTTTTTTGGTGGTTAAAGAATGTCCCAGGTTATCCATGTAGCAAAGTTTATTCTACCAGTTTTGTACCATGGAAGTTTGGCTTGCTTTCCCTGTAAATCCTTGTACTTGTGGAGTTGTCCAATTATTTCTTAAGAATAAGTTCCTGGAAATGAAATTGCTGTGTTAGGATATGCCTTTTAAAATTTTTGCTACCTCTTGCTAGATTCTGCTCCAGAAAGGTCATAGCAATTTACATTACCATCAATATTGTTTGAGAGAGTCTGTTTCTCCATTTTCTAAATAACACTGGCTTCTGTCCACATTCCCTGGCTACTCTCAATGTTTTCATATACTTTTTTTTGAGTTCTAGAAAGGTTGAAGTTTTCAATCATTTGTCTTCCTTTTGCTATTTGCCTTTTGTGTCCTTTATCCATTTCTTTTTCTCTTCTGGTTTTTTTTTCCTTTTTTTTTTTTTTTGTGGTACTTGAGGGTTGAACTCAGGGCCTCATGCATGCTTTGCAAGCACCCTACCACTGAGCAGCACCCCCAGCCCATTTTTTTACTTTTTATCTTGAGATAGGGTCTCACTAAGTTACACAGGCTTCCTCTGGCATCGAACTCACAATCCTCCTGCCTCAGCTTCCCAAGTCACATCTGGCCTACCCATTTCTTTATTGAGGACTTTGATGTATCATGTATCACAAATACACACACGTGTGTACGTTGTTTTTGTTAGGTGCCATCGAGTCGATGTCTGACTAACAGCAACCCTACATACAACAGACAAAACGCTATTGTCAGTGCCTCTCTGCTATTCATACGGTTTTCAATGGCTGCTTGTTTTTTGGGAGTGGGTTGCCGGGTGTTTCTCCCAAGCCTACAGCACCTGGTATTCCCATCCAGGTACTAACCAGGCCCAACCCTGCTTAGCTTCGGAGATCTGATGGGATTGGACACAACAGTGGTATGGCTGCAGGACACATGTGTATACATTTATTCATATATAAGATTCCAAGCTTTTAACTGTACTAGTTTTGGATATGTTATATAGAAGTTTGCTACACAGAAGAATATCCTTTAGATGGCATTAGTTATAACTGGAGTATGATGACCTTCTGGAATCTTGGCCATAACTGCAACGCCTGCTTCTGAGGCAGATGAAGTCTCAGGGTCAAGCCCCCAAGGAGTACGGGGCAGAGTACATGTGGAAGGATGTGTACATATGGCCCGTGCCTATTTTATAGAATGAGGTCAGGGTTCCCTCTCACTGAACAAGGTCAGAGCCACTGGGCTCGATAAGTGGACAGTAACACATAGAGCACATGCTGGTGGGAGGAGGGAGAGAAGAGGGGCAGGGGAAAGTCAGGGAATATGGTCCTTCACTTTGTCCTTTAGGTCCCCTCCAGCTATGAGTGGCAGCACTTTCCTCTCTTTGCTTCCCTCTCCTTCCCCTGTCCACACAAGATGCATGTCTGAAGAGGCCTGGCCAACCAAGGCTGTTGTAGACTCTCCTTCCCCTTCCCTGAGCCCAAGAGAAGAGGCACATGGACACTTTTTGTACTTGAAGACTTAGGGCAAAGTAGAACTAATGGCGTGTGGGCAGAGGAGACAGACAGGAGAACAGCGCTCTCACCTAACTAGGCTGCTTCTAGGGAGACGGATCCAGCTGCAAGAGTAGAGAAATAGAACTTTGCATCATGCTTTGTCACCAACAATGGACAGACCCAGGACCACATTCTACTTCTTCTGACTACGAAGTTTCTCTGTTCATTCCTCATGTTTTTCAGAACACCAGTCACCTTGTTCATTTTATTAGTAAAGTCTAGATTCCTTACCTGGTCTGTAAGGCCTTATACAGTATTACAGCTGCTACCCCTGCTACTTTTCCAGGGTGGGCGGAGCTTGAGATTGAACCCAGGGCCTCATGCTTGCTTGGCAAGCACTCTGTCACTGAGTTAAATCTCCAACTCCACTATTGCATTTCTTACCCCACTCCACAGATCAGTCTAGTCCAATTTCTCCTTGAACAAGCCAAGTGCATGCTTGCCTCAGGGCTTTTGCACCTGTTATGCTTTTCACTTGGAATGGCCTCCCCTACACCGCCACGGATATTAACTCCTCTTGCCTTCAGGTTCCTGCTCCGGTGCCACCTTAGCCGAGTTTTCTGTGGAGGTCTTTGGCAAGCAGCTGTATGTAAGATGCTTGTGGGAAAGGGCTGACTGATAGCAAGGAGATGAACCTGAATCTAGCGGAACCAGGGCCATGTATTGGTCACTCGGGCAAGGAGTTGGCACAAAGACTTGGGTCAGATTCAGGAATTGGAACTAGCTTTTCTTTGCCTCTCCCTGTGCATGTGACCTACCACAGAGCCTCTTGTCTCTGTCCTCAGCCCCTATGCTTGGCTCCTGCTCTGTGGCCCTCCCAGCCTGCACCCGTGCCCCTCATTCCTCCACCTCCCACTCTGCCCCCTTCCTCATTGACACACATATTCCTCTGAGCCATGCTGACTCTTCCTGATCAGAGAACATCTTCTTTCCCTTCCAGGTGTTTGGAAGGCCTTGTAGTGCTGAAGTCAGCCAGGCCCCCAGGTATCACATCCTCTGGGCATGCCCCAGCTCTGGGAGCTCCCTGGGTAGGACCACCCTATCCAACTTAGCCTCACTCAGAACAAAGACCAGAAGTTAGTTGCTAGTTCTGGAAGCCCAGATCAGAGCCAGACTGGGAGCAAGTGTGGGTTCATACTAAACTCAAAAGGTTCGAGCAAAATCTTAGAAATCCCTATTTCTGGCAGATGGGACTGTCCCAGCATGGAGCCAAAGATGATGGTCAGATAGCTCCAAGTCTGGAGGGAGGAGTGAGGTGGACAGGAAGATGTGTCATAGTATTTACCAGTCCAGCCTGGGCACTGACCAATCTAAGCCAATGTCTACTTGCCCTGGAGTGAGATCAGGTGTCACTCTGATTGCTTATATTTTTTTATTTGGGACAGGGTCTCGAGATGTAGCCCTAGCTGACCTCAAACTCACAATCCTCCTGCCTCAGCCTCCCCAGTGCTGGGATGACAGGCATGTACCACCACGACCTACTTGGGTATTACCCTTTATGTACTAGACCATAGGGAGATGAAGGGTGGTCAGCACATTGTGGGGGAGCATGGGGAGTCTGTAGTTCTTTCCTAAGTGGTCCAAAGGTGTTTCGCTGTCAGCATCAGGCTCCCTGTCCACCCTGGCAGAGGGAGGGGGGAAGTGCTTCCTCTCTGAATGGGGAAGGTTTGTCCTAAACGTAAATGACCAACTTCTTTTCGAAGGATGTATGGAAAACCAACAAAACAACACACCTGGAGGAGCATAAAACAAACCCTCCAAGTATCAAATGTCTGTCTGAAACTTTCCAAGTGGGTGAAAGGTCATGAGATAAGGTATTGCTTTCTCATTAATGTAGATGTGAGCAAACGGCAAAGGATACCTGAGCCAGCACACCTGGGAGCACCGAGCAGCAGCACAAGCATTCCTGGCCTAAGGGAGGAAGGGCCAAGTGTGGATGGCTGAGCCCAAAGCACTGACCATCTCATGGCACTGTGGCTTGCCCAGCCCTATACCAGGGTGACCTGGAAGCGTTAGCTGCTGGCCCATCCCCAGGGGCTAAATTTCCTATGGATGTGCTGGATATCATCAGCAGCTGCTATTTTAGAAGATCCATCAGCCTCCATTTCTTCAGAACCCTATTCAGCTGTGCTCTGCACATGCTAACCAGAGCTTGCATCTTCCCTGGGGAGCCCACTGGTTGACCAGGGAGGATCTTTTGAAGAGCTGCAAATTTCCAAGCACAAAAGCTCTTCCAGTGTGACATGTCCACTTAGAAGACTAGTGTAAGAAGGGAAGCTGAGGAGACAGGGGCTTATGCATCATCTGGTCTGTGAGGCTGCCAGAGGCTTCTCCTCCCTGACCTGAAGAGGAAGAGATACCAGAGAATGGCTGAGGTACAGTTAAACACACACTTGCATGCACACCCGTACACATATACACACATGCCAGTTTGGTCATTTGGCTAAAAGATGTGCCCATTCATCCACAGTTGATAGGTCTAATGCCTGGGCCCCATACCAAATTTTTCAGTTTAATTTAGGTTTTGACCTAGTACTTTTTAAAAGATCTCAAGGTAACGACTTGTTTTACTCACTTAACATTTCATTGTCCTCTGTGTACCAGGCATTGTGGTGGGCTAAGGGATATGAGGTGAAGATATTATGGGCATCAATGGGATGGACCAGTCAACTAACCCCCAAAAAATCCAAACTAACTGTATAACAGTTCTTTCAATAGGATATGAAGGTGATTGCTTGAAAAAGGGAAATTCAACAAGTCAACCAGAGGTTACATTTATACAGTGCTAGAATATTACATGAGCACACTGTTCCTGAATTAACAAAATTCATGTTGTTTTTCCTGCCACCTAGAGTGAGTTACTGGTTTGGGGGAAGGTTATTTCAGTTGAGGTTTCTAGGCCCTCACAGACCTCTCAAGTCAGACTCTCTATTCCCCAAATTCTTCCTAAGCAGTGGTTCTCAACCGTGCTTGCATGTTAAAATTCCCTGGGGAGCTGCTGCATAGCCCAGCTGGACCCTGACCAATTAGGTTGGCATCTCTAGATGGCAGTGGGTGAGCGGGGTCCAGCACCAAGAGTGTCTAAAGCTCCTCAAGTGTTTCCCATGCACAGCCATGGTAAGAAGCACTGAGTTGAGTTGCATGGAAGGTGGGAGAGGGCATTGGGAACTCTTAAAAGCTTCCAGGGGATTCGAATATGTAGAAATTACTGCACACACCCACTGAGTAGTCACCTACGCGAGACATGTGAACATTCTTGCAGAGTTCCTGGGCCTGTTTACTGCTGGGGCAACTCACAGTGAGGTTTTGCCCCAGGAAGAACTTGTCTGGAGCAGCCCCAGTCCTGAGCTGTTTGTGTTTCTAACACAATAGCCAGGAAGTCCCTGCTTCCCAGTGCTCAGGATTTCAAGTTGGTCTGGAGTATGCGTCATAGTGCTCTTCCCTGAGCAAGGGTTCCCAGGTGCACTCAGCTTCCCCGCTCCCTCCTCCTCTCCTCTGATGCCTGCAGGGGCTTTGCTCTCAAGGCCTTGGGTAGGGAACCTGCCATTCTAATTCATTAACCTGACACAAGTGTCGAAGGGAATCTGAGCAACTTTCCTCAGAAAACACTGATGTTTCAGTACAAGCCTTTTGGAGAAAAATTTTTTCAACCAGACAAGACAAACACTTTCCTCAGAGCCAGGCTTGGTCTGGAATCTTTTACATGCCACTATAAGAAACTACTAAAAATAGATCAGAGTTGTGTGGGAGCTGTAACCTTTCTGTCATCCTTGCCTCAGAATAAAGCAAAATCTCTTCTGGTGGATCCAGTGAGCACAGCCAGTCAAGAGAAAACAATTTGGGGGTGGTGGGACTTTCAATAGGCTTGTGCTATGTCTATCCATAGAGACAGCCCTGCTCCCTCCACTAGAAAATAAAAACACAAGTAGAGCAATGACAAAACTGAAGATCAGAAAACTATTCTTGTTTATTCTTCCTACTCCCCTCCCTGATTTTGTAAAAGAGTTCAATCCTTGATAGCTGTAAATAAACTCAGCCATGCTGAGTTTAGTATACTGGAAATTATCTGGAAGGGAATACTCGATGTCTGTGGCATTTCTAAGTCAAAAATAACCTAATACCACCTCTGTCATAACTCTGCTATTTAAGCCAACCTAATTCAATACTTTGGGCTGGGATTTAGCTCAGTTGGTAGAGCGCTGCACTGCAGTCTCTGAGGTCCCAAATTCAATTCCCAGCACCACAAAAATGGGAGAAGGACCTGGCAATCCACTCCCAAGGCAATCCCGAAATAGTCAGCTATTGAAAACCCTATGAGGGTCGCTATGAGTCCGACATGACTCGACGGCACCTAACAACAACAACAACAATTCAATACTTTAACCTTTCTTCTTTCTCTTAGCTATGTGATTTAAACCTTTCTCAGTCAAACATCTCTTTGAGATTTAGTGAAATCTCCGGCTCAGAACCCCAGAAAAATTTACCCAAATGTGAAAAATCTGCATTCAATTTTAAAATTCACGATCCTCCAAGGATGGGCCTAACAATCCAGGTATAACAGCAGCTCCCAGAGAGAAAAGCAGATTCCCATCAGATGCCTAGACTCAAGCCATTTTATCTGTTTACTAAGTATCCAAAACACTTCTTATATTTGCCTACTTTCAGTTACAGAGTACTGTAGGCAACAACTCACACATGTCTGTCAGTTTGCTGTACTGTGAGGGCTTGTGTGTTGCTATGAGGCTGAAAGCTATGCTACCGAGGTTACAGATACCAGCAGAGTCACTCATGATGGATAGGTTTCAGCTGAGCTTCCAAACTAAAACGGACTAGGGAGAAGGACCTGGCAACCCATTTCTGAAACAAATAGCCATTGAAAACCCTATGAATAGCAGAGAAACACTGTCAGATACAGTGCAGGAAAATGAGCCCCTCAGGTTGGAAGGCACTTAAAAGACAACCGGGGAAGAGTTGTCTCCTCAAAGTAGAGTCTACCATAATGATGGAAATGGAGTAAAGCCCCAGGGACTTCCATTTGCTGATGTGGCACGACTCAAAATGAGGAGAAATAACTGTAAACATCCATTAATAATTGGAACATGGAATGTATGTAGTATAAGTCTAGGAAAATTAGAAATCATTAAAAGAGAAATGGAGCTCATAAACATTGACATTCTAGCCATCAGTGAGCTAAAATGGACCAGCATAGGTCATTTTGAGTCAGTCATATGGTCTACTATGCTGGAAATGACAAATTAAAGAGAAATGGGGTTGCATTCATTATCAACAAAGACACCTCAAGATCTGTCCTGAAGTGCAATGTTGTCAGTGGTAGAATAATATCCATACGCTTACAAGGAAAGCTGGTTAGTATGACTATTATTCAAATTTATGCACCTACCACTAAGGCCACAAATAAAGGCGGGGAAGATTTTTACCACTTCTGCAATCTGAAATAGATCGAACATGCAATCAGGATGTACTGTTAATTATTGGTGAGTGGGATACAAAAGTTGGAAATAAAGAAGCAGGCTTAGTAGTCAGAAAATATGGCCTTGGTAACAGAAACGATGCTGGAGATTGCATGATAGAATTTTGTCAGGCCAATGACCTTTTCATAGCAGACACATTTTTTCACCAACATAAGTGATGACTATAACATGGGATTCACCAGATAGAACATATAGGAACTAAATTGACTGCATTTGTAGAAAGAGACTATGGAAAAGCTCAATATCAAATGTCAAAATGATACCAGTTGCTGACTGTGGACCAAATCATCAACTGCTCATATACAAATTCACACTGAAACTGAAGAAAATTAAAACAAGTATACCAGAGCCAAGGTATGACCTTGAGTATATCCCACCTGAGTTCAGATACCACCTCAAGAAGAGGTGTAATGTATTAGACATGAATGATAGAAGACCAGAGGAGTTGTGGTATGACATCAGAGACATTACTCATGAGAAAAGCAAAAGATTATTAAAAAGACAGGAGAAAAAGAAAAGACGAAATTACATGTCAAAAGAGACCCTGACACTTACCCTTGAACATTGAGCAGCTAAAGTAAAAAGAAGACCTGATGAAGTTAAGGAACTAAACAGAAGATTTCAAAGGGCAACTTGAAAAGACAAAATCAAATATTTTAATGATGTGCAAAGAACTGGAGACAGGAAACTAAAAGGGAAGAACATGTTCTGTTTTTTCAAGCTTAATGAATTGAAGAAAAAAATCAAGCCTCGAGTGGCAATAGTGAAAGATTCTACAGGGAAAATATTAAACCATGCAGGAAACATCAAAAGAAAATTGAAGGAATACACAGAATCATTATACAAAAAAGAATTGATGAATTGCCAATCATTTTAAGAGGTTGCATATATTGACGAACCAATGGTATTGAAGGATGAAGTGGAAGCTGCCTTGAAGGAATTGGCAAAACACAAGGCTCCAGGAATTAATGGAATACCAATAGAGATGTTTCAACAAACAGATACAGCACTGGAGGTGCTAACATGTTTATGCCAAGAGATTTGGAAAACAGTTACCTGGATAACTGACTGGAATAGATCCATATTTGTGCCTATTCCCAAGAAAGGGGATCCAACTGAATACGGAAACTATTGAATGATATCATTAATATCACATGCAAGCAAAATTTTACTAAAGGTCATTCAAAAGGACCTGCAGAAGTATATAGACAGGGAACTGCTGGAAAGTCAAGCCGGGTTCAGAGGAGGGTAAGCAACCAGGGACATCATTGGTTATGTCAGATGGATATTAGCCAAAGGCAGAGAATACCAGAAATGTATCTATGTTTTATTGACAATGCAAATGCATTTAACTGTGTGCATCATAACAAATTATGGATAACACTGTGAAAAATAGGAATACTAGAGCACCTAATTGCTCATGAGGAATCTGTATGTGGACCAAGAGGCAGTTGTTTGAATAGAGCAAGGAAATGCTGCTTGGTTTAGGTAGAGAAAGGTGTGCGTCAGAGCTGTATCCTTTCACCATATCTTTTCTATTGCTATGCTGAGCAAATAATTTGAGAAGTTCAACTTCATAAAGAAGAACAAGGCATCAGGATTAAAGGAAGACTCATTAACAAGCTGCATTATGCAGATGACACAACTCTGCTTGCTGAAAGTGAAGAAGATTTGAAACATATACTGATGAAGATCAAAGAACACAGCCTTTAGCATGGATTGCAACTCACCATCAACAAAACAAAAATCATTACAACTGGCTCAGTATGCAACTTCATGATGAAGGAAGAAAAGATTGAAGTTGTCCAAGATTTTGCTTTCCTTGGTTCTACAGTCAACAGCCAGGGAAGCAGCAGTAAAGATATCAAAAGACACATTGCATTGGGAAAAGTTGTTGCAAAAGACCTTTGTAAAATGTTGAAAAGTATTGATGTCACATTGAAGACAAAGGTTTGCCTGACACATGCCATGGATTTTCAGTCACATCATATGGCTGTGAAAGTCGGACATTGAACAAAGGAGACAGGAGAAGAATGGATGCTTTTGAATTCTGGTACTATAGACGATTATTGAATATACAATGGACTGCCAAAAGAACGAACAGATCTGTCCTAGAAGAAGTGCACCAGAGTGCTCCTTGCAAGCAAGGATGGTTAGACTGTGTCTTAAGTATTTTGGACATGTAGTCAGGAGGGACCAATCCCTGGAGAAGGACGGTCACCAATAAAAAGAACACCCTCAACTAGATGGATTGATACAGTGTCTGCCAAAATGGATTTAAACATAAATAAGATCATGTGCTTGGCACAGAATGGTGAAGTGTTTCATTCTGCTGTACATAAGGTCACTATGAGTCAGACCTGACTTGATGGCACTTAACAACAACAATGTAGGCAACAAAATAATAGACCAGAGTTTGCAGAGAAAATGAAATATTTTCATCTCCCCTATCTTAGTAAGGAGGTAAATCTCCTATGGTAGAAAAGTCAGTATAGACAAGTCTCCTGAACTTGGAATAGCCTTCCCTTTCCCTTCCTTTGATTATCCCTTTGAAATGCTACCCATTCATGAACAGGTCAGATGTTACAACTCCTAGAGAGTTATCCATCCTTTCTTTGAATCCTCTGCTTTTCCATCCTGCTGGAACAGAGTGGCCCTTAATTTAACTTCCCAGAGACCCTCTTAAAGAGCATTATACTTTTTTCTGTACTTGTTTTGCCCTTTTTATTGTAAGGTAAATATGGCACAATACAGGGAGAGATTCTCTTACCTCTGCAGTACCAACCTTACTGACTTGTCTCTAGGAGAAAAGAATTTTATTGCTGTTGTTTAATTAGTAAACTTAGAAATGAAACATGATGTAACCACTCACTGGTTTCATTCATGGCATGCACCATTCAGCAAGAGCCCTGTCCCAGCAGGTAAATTGCAAGGGGGTTGCTTAGGCCTTTTCAGCTCAGTTGACTGCATTTGGGAACTAATGACCTGAGACAGAAAAGAAGGGTGGACTCCTAAGCCTCATTTTTGAGTGGACCATAGATGACTGTGTCACCCTGATTTTCTGAAATTCCGAGAAGATCATCACATAATCATTTCTACCAAGTAGATTTAGGCCAGTCAATTCAGTGCGTAAATGAGCCCAACAGGCTAACAAGAAAACTGACAGAGAACTAAACCCCAACCATCCAGCACCATCTGTCCAAGGGGGCTTTTTTTTTTTTTTTTTTTTTTTCTCTATGAGGAAATGGATCCTTTCGAAATAGCCACAAAGATCTGGGAGCTGGTTTTAAATTGAAGAATACCTAATACTTCCCCTAACTTTCCTGGCACCTTTTTCCTTTTAACTTAATTTTTCCACAGTCCCATGCCCCTGGACCCCATTTGTATAAAACTGGTCAGCAGAAACCATAGGATGGAACCCTCAAGCCAATTCTACTTTCGTTTCCAATTGTCCCTTCAAATCTTTTCCATGGGGTTGTTTTCCTCCTGTTCCCAGATGAAAAGTCAGGGCAGTACCACAATTGTTCTGGTCACTGTGGGAACAAAGCTCTTCCAGTTACTTTGCTACAAGCAGCCTCCATCTGGGCATAGATTCCCTCCACTTTCCTAATGCTCCAGGAAGGAGCAGAGGTTGATAGTTCTTTTCTTTCTGTCAGGGCTTCAAACCTAAAAAAAAAATTGGGTTCAGGTTCAGGTGGGAGTTCAGTATGTTAAAATTTGGGTTCAGTTTGGGTTCATGTTTAAATCCTAGGTGTGGATATCAAGCCTTCAAAGTGAACCCAAACCTTAGCCCTGAATCCTGAACCCATTCTGGTTCAAGCATTTTTTTTTTTTAATTTTTCTGAACCCAAACCCAGTGAGAAACCCAAACCAGTGAAAAATCTGGGTTCAGGGTCACCTTCTAATGTTTTTATTTACTTATTTGGTATTGCTAGCTATTTAAAAATTGAAAATAATTTTGAAATAATGGTTTATTTATCTATCTACACATTGGTTTAAAATTTTAAACCCAAACTTGAACCAAGCTTTTTGTGGATTTGAAGCCCTGCTTTCTGTGTCTAACATTTTACTCCTTCTCAGGCGGGCTGGGACTCCTGGACCACATTTTCTGGACCTTCAAGGTTACAGCAGATGGATGGCTAGGATAAGTACGTTCATCCATTACTACTATTGTCTTACAATGGCATCACACTCTCTAAGCCTTTCTCTTGCAAGTGCTTTCCTAGTCTATCCTGAGAGGCCCAGGACTGGGCCTTTGTGAATACAGACTCCCTGATTTAGCACTTCTCTCCTGACTCGCCTCAGTGTCAGCCATTAGCATTACACCTGTAACCTCTTAGCCTGAAACCCCACTTTCCTGGCCAGGCCCTACAAACTGACATTCCTACCATGGTTTCCACATCTGATCCCCAGGACCCATGCACCTTGACCTTCCCATGGAAAGTCACTTCCTAGATGTAGGTCTGCTCTGCTGCCCCAGGCCGTATCACCTTTTTCAGATGTGATCAGCTGTTAGTCCTCTGGGTCCCTGTGGCTACAAGTGGGGACTGTTCAAGCTGAGGTAAGGGTGAGAGGGAGGCTGGCTGTCCCCAGAGAAATGATCTTTAAAAATCCCCTCTTGACTCTTTGTCCTCCTCAGTGTGAGTAATCCAGCTGGTGCTCAACCACTTGTTTGAAGTACCTACATGATTGTCCATGTTACAACTTAAACTGATACTTAGCAAAATCCATCTCTCTTGGGGTCCCAGTAGACACTTGTAGTTTGACACTTGGTTCCAGGTGCCTTCCTTCTTCACCTACAGCTGATGACCAGGAATAAACTCCTGACTCAAGGCCAGCCAATTTATTGCTTGACCAAAGCCCTACAATTGGAGTATTCTAGCTTAAGTAAGCAGGGTAGATCAAATTTGAGAGAGAAAATCTGAGCAAAGTAATACACCGCCACTGATTTGTGGTAGGAATTCAAGCCAAGGAATCTCAACGCAGACGGGACTGGTGGCCTTGTCAGGGTGAAGGGAAGCAAGCAAGTGAACCAGGGCAGAGAGACAATATAGATCAGATCAAAAGCACAGAGGAGGGAGGTCTCATGGAATCTGGCAGAAGCAGGAAGTCTTCCTGTGGTGATACTGGCGACAGTGTCTGGCCCTCCAGT
The DNA here is from genome assembly GCA_007922755.1 of Pedetes capensis. Taxonomy (NCBI): domain Eukaryota; kingdom Metazoa; phylum Chordata; class Mammalia; order Rodentia; family Pedetidae; genus Pedetes; species Pedetes capensis. The sequence continues at coordinate 8,624 of VMDO01021934.1, read as the reverse complement.
ATCTATGAACTCGCCTAGGTCATCTTCACATTCCCTCTTCCATACCTGGGCCAACATGAGCACACTTCTGTTTTCTGCAACCCAAACTTGCTAATGAGAACAGGAGGCAACTGAAATTCTGGATGTCTTGAGTATCAAGGCTCTGAGCCATTTCTTTGTGGTGCCTCCCCAACTCCCAGTGGAGGTATTAAATGCTGTAGTAGGTCAGCTGTTCAGTACCAGGGCCCAAGTGAAAAATGCACAGTCAGCCAGACCACCAAGGCAGCATAACACAGACTTGGTTTTTACTTTGTGGTTGAATGCCACCCTTCTGGAGCTGGGAAAGGATATTGGCTTGCAGGAAATCCCACATCTAGTTTGTGTTGTGACTTACTGGGTTTGGAGAAAACTTTATGGTATTAAGCAGACAAGCAGCAATTTGCTGACAAGGGCAGAAGAATTCTTCTCAACACTGCCTGCGCACAGCAGACTCACCTGACAAGCTTTTAAAACTGTCATGCTGGGTCCCACCCAACCTAATTAAATCCAAAACTGAGGGTGCCACTCAGGCTGGATACTTTTTCCAATCTCCTCAGGTGTGCTGCCAGGGTTGAGAATCACTGTTCCAGGGGAAAAGATGAAGTGCTAGATAAAGAAAACCAACACTTATTAAAGTTCTATGACTACTTATTTTGTGCTAGGCAATTTACCTAATAGTAGCTACTATTTATTGGATGCTTCCTCTATTCGTTCACTAGGGCTGCCATAGCAAAGTACTATAGATAAGGAGGCTAAAATAACAGAAATTTATTTTTCTCACAGTTCTGAAGGATAGAAATCTGAGTTCATGGTGTTGCCAGGTTTGGTCTCTTCTCAGGCCTTTCTCCTTGGCTTGGAGGTGTCTATCTTCTCCCTTTGTCTTCACGGGTTCTTTCTTTATGTGGTTCTGTGTCCAGTCTTCAATCATATTGGATTAGAGTCCATCCATATGACCTCATTTAATGTTCCTTTATCTCTTTGAAGTCCCGATCTCCAAATTTAGTCACACTCAGAGGATTTCAACAAATGAATTTGGGGAGTGATATACAATTTGGCCATAATTCTTACCATGTGAAAGGCACTGTTTTAGGAGGTTTCTATCAGAACTCAGTGGTAGAACAGCTGCCAAGCATGTGCAAGGCCTTGGGTTTGATTTCCAGGATCACATGAAATGAAAAAGAGTGAGAGAGAAAGAGAGAGAGAATTTTATATCTATTGACTAATTTAATATTTGTAGCAATCCTCTGAGAAATTATGTCCATGTTACAAATGAGGAAACTGAGGCACAGAGAAATCACAGAGCTGATAAGTGATGGAGCTCAGTTTCAAGTCAAGGCAATATGACTCCAGAACTCCTACTCTTTACTACTGCATCTTACCACCTTCCAATAGCTTTGGTCCTTGGTAGGGTTATAGTGAGTAGAAAAAGTAACTTAGATATCCATTAATATAACAAGATTATTTCTTTATGCTACTATTCTTTAAAGATTCATGAGGAAATGGGAGTGGGATGAGGAGATGAATGTTCAGCTCCACATAATCATGCAGGGACCCAGGCTGAAGGAAGTTTCACCATCTTATAAACTGCACTGTCAGAAAAAGTATGGCCTTCTCAATCCCTGGGACCAGGGAAGAGAGAAATAGACTTTTCACTGTTTCAGCCAGAAGTGAGTGACACATGTCATTTTGGGTCATCCTTGCCTGGGACTAGTCACATGACCATACCTAGCTGTGAGTGACTAGGAAATGTAGGGAATCAATGGAATACCTGTAGGTATTCATTTCTTTGCCAGTATCCATGAGTTGGCCATTATTCCTCATTCAATAATCTATCTCAGTAAAATAAGAAATGCACCAACAGAGACATGAGTTTTGGAACTGGGCCTCATATCAGGTGATCCCACTTGAATTCTTGCTCTCTTTCTATCTCAATTACTGACTGTAAGCACCTGAAGGTAGGTATGTGAGACACCATTCAGCATTTATTTATCCTGGAGGACATTTAGTAAATGCTAAGCATCAACACCAACATAAGGTGACAGTGGAAATCTCCAGGTTGTAAATACAGATAATTGTGCTGTTTTATGAGAGGTGTTCATTATGTCATCAAGTGAAGTATTTAATGCAATCCTAGGAATAGAAAGAGTCATGCCTAAAAATAAAGGACTGAATCATTGTGTGTTGCTAATAATGTCGTTTCAAAAAAAGCAGCAAGTAGAATAACTCATGTGCATGTAAAAGACTACATTTACACTGTTAATGGCAGCATTTTGCAGTTTCTGGAACTCTGTCATCTAAATTCCTCCAGGTACAGAGTTGACAGGTTGGAAGAAAGTTGACTTTTTCTCTCCCCTCTCTCTGTGACCAGCTGTGACTATGGTTGTTTATTAACCCACAGCATGAACAGGAGTAAGGAGCTCATTAGACTGAAAACTCCACAGCTCTAATTGGAACTTGGCAAGTGATGACATTTCTCAACTTAGACAATTGCTTTGAATCTATTTCTTTCTTTTTTTTAATTGTATCTTAAAATATTGGGTATTTTCTAAATGACCATTGCTATGGCCTGCATGCTTGTATTCTGCCCAAATATATTAGAACTTAATCACCCATGTGATGCTATTAGAAGGTAGGGCCTTTGGGAAATGGTTAGCCATGAAGGCAGAGCCTCAAGAATGAGATTATTATTCTTATAGAAAAGACCTCAGAGAAGTTGTTTTCTCCTTCCACCAAGTGAGGACACAGCTAAGAGACCTTGTCTATGAACCAGAAAGCAAGCTTTCACCAGACATTGAGTCTAGTGGTGACTTGGTACTGGACTTCTCAACCTCTAATACTGTAAGAAATAAATTTTTGTTGTTTATAACCCACCCAGGCTCAGATATTTTGTTATAGCAGCCAGTTCAGACCAAGACAGCCAACCAAAATGAAGGGAAAGATGAGAATGACCTGGGATGGGAAGTCTGATACTGACACTTTCCTAGATGTGGAGCTGCTCTGCATCTGGTCCCTAGCACAGACCTATTCACAGGACTTCGAGACTCTCATATGCAGGTGCCACACAACCTCTGTGCTGTACTCTGGTGAAGCACAGCTTTCTCCATATACCTAAATGCTGTGCTAAAAGTTGTGGCTTCATAAATTCTGATAAGTCCATCCTATACTTTCCTCTCTGGCCTGGTGACAGTGCTCCAAGGAGCTGTGATTCCCTTAAACAGGGGCCCAAGGCAAGAGCAACATGCTCTTAATTATTTAAGGATAAAAGCTGCATGTGGTGGCACATGCCTATAATCTCAGCACTGAGGAGGCTGAGACAGTGGACTCACACAAGTCCAAGCCCATCCTGCTCTCCATAGCAAGTTCCAGGGAGCAGAAGCTATACAATGAGACCGTGTCTCAAAAAAAAAAAAAAAAAAAAAAAAAAAAAAAAAAAAAAAAAAAAAAAAAAAAAAAAAAAAAAAAAAGAAAGAAAGAAAAGAAAAGAAAAAGAAAAAGAAAATCAGTGATAAAAATAACCCCTTCAATTAGCTTTACCATGTGCCAGGCACTCTTTTCACGTCTATATATTCAGTCCTCTCAGCAACTCTACAAAGTAGGTATGACCATCATCCTTATTTCACAGAGAGGGAAGTGTGAAGCACAGGGAAATTAAGAAACTTGCCCAAAGTCTTCCAACTAAATGATAGAATCAAGTTTTGGATAAAGGTGGAATGGAATTGGGGAATCTTAACAATGGAGAAAATTAAAAGGTAGGGGGAAGGCTTTGAAGGAGAAAAAAATCATGATTGACCAAAGATGCCCTATTAATCTCTTTGTCATATTTATCTTGTTGATTTCTGTGAGGTCCAGGATAGGACTGGGTGTATTACTTAGTTTTGTGTTGCTGTGATCAAAATACTTACAGAAACAACTTTAGGAAGGAAAGTTATAATTTGACTCATGGTTTCAAGAGGTCCAGTCCATGTTTGTTTGGTCCCATGTGCTTGGGCAACACATCATGACAGCAGGAGCATGTAGTAGAGAACAACTGTTCCCATATCAGCAGACAGGAAGTAGAGAGAGTAAGAAGGGAACTGGAAAGGCCTGCCCCCAGTGACCCACTTCCTCCACTGGGGCCCCACCTCCTAAAGTTTCCACCACCTCCCATAACAGCACCACCAACTGGGGACCAAGCATTCGGCATGTGAGACTGTGTGGAACATTTTAGATTCAAGCCATAGCACTGGAGTTACCTTGCCAGAGGGATCTGCCCCAGATTCTGGCTGTTAGTCCACAGAGATCTGGTTCCCATGTGTGACTGATCATTAAAATGCTCTGGGGATCTAAAAGGCAGCTATTCCAGTCCTGCTCCTGAGTTGCTCAAAACTAGTCTGGGACCTGAGAGGTAATGTTGGCAGTAAACTCCCTCTGGGGGTTTCTCATGGCCTGGCAGGTTTTGGAGTCCTTGTCACAGCAAAACCAAAGTGTCCTCTGTCACGCAAATAGGCCAGAGCAGGCCTGCAGTGAAGGAGCTGGTCCAAGACAAATTGCCCAGTTCTGCTTTTGTGCATGAGAAGAGTATTAGAAACAAGGATCAGGGCTGGGTTTGAAGGAGGAAGTAGTCAGGATCAGAGAAGAATCTGCTGATCAGTCTTCCCCAGTCATGTAGCCTTAGTGACCAGACTGAGGTCTTTGATAAAACACCCTTTGTTGTTTCTTTCTCTTCCTTACACATCATTGTGGAAGATAAATATATCAAGAGAAAGAAGAAAATAAAGCCACTGGCATTTCTACCACCCCAGGTTATCCTGCGTATGCTTGGATATGCAGAATCACTTTCTGCAAGATAAACATCTTGTCTCTTTTTAGGACAAGCTGGTGACACACTGTTTTGCCATTTGCCCACCTGTGGCCTTAGTGAAGCACCAGTCAGGTGCTTTGTTCTTTTACTAAGGTGAGGCTGCCAGAAATGGGGTCCAGACATATAGAAAAATATTACCAAGTAAATGATAGAGAAGACTTAGATGGGGAAGGTGGGAGGGAGGGGAAGCATACAAGAGGGTAAGGGGGAACCTATATGAATAATGTACATCAAAATGCATGTATGGAAATGTCACAATGAAAAGCATGTCAGAATGAATCACATTAAGGTATATATTAAAAATTTCCAATTAAAAAAAAAAGAAAGAAATGGGGTCCAGGGTGTGCAAAAATGGTCTATAGGATCCAATAAGACCTAAGTAGTGAATAAATTTGGCTTGGTGGAACTGTGCCACCATTTTCCACAAGTATTGTCCCATTTGTTGTTGTCGTTGTTGTTAGGTGTCACCTAGTCATTGTACAACTCGTAGTGACCCTACGTACAACAGGGGAAACACTATTGTTAGTACTTCTCTGTTATTCATAGGGTTTTCAATGGCTGATTGTTTGGAGGAGTGGGTTGCTAGGTCCTTCTCCCAAGCCTACAGCACCTGGTGTTCCCAGGCTGTCTCCCATCCAAGTACTAACCAGGCCTGACCCTGCTTAGTTTCCAAGATCTGATGGGATCGGATGCCACAGTGGTATGGCTGCAGCCTGACACATTAGTAGCACCCTAACCACTAGCACCAGCTTTAAGTCACAGTGCCTAATCTGTGAGGATCTTAAGGACCTCCTGGTGGCCATTTGATAACCAAGGAGACTGAAGTATGGCAAGGGGAATACCATGCCCATCTGTCTCTCTTCCTGGCTATGAGTTCTGATATACTTTAAACCTCTCTGTGGTTCTGGTAAAGGCACTACTAAGGGACATGATTAATAAATAGGCTGCAGAAAAGCAGATGGGCAAATTCAGTATAGTTTGATTTTGTGTAAAGCCTTTATGACAACTGGCTGACCTGTTTGTATATCTTGACTGTCACCCAACAATGGTTGCGTTCCTACATTTTTTGTGACAACATCCCCCTCATACCACTTTCTCCCTTTCTTTCTATCTCCCCCTGCAACGCAACTTAGGTTTTGTGAAGCCTGAACTTGTAATTATAGAGTAACTTAGCAATGGCCATTTAAATAGGTTTCTTGTTAAAAGCTACTTATGATATACTGCAGAGGGTACACAATGTTTTCTTGAAAGTCAGGTAGTAAGTATTTTATGTTTTATGAACCACAAATTATTAACTCTGCCATTGTCCCACAAAGACAGCAACAGATAATAATTTAAATGAGTGAGCATGATTATGTTCCCATAAAACTTTATTTATAAAAATAGGAGCCAGCTGGCCAAACTCTATACTCTATTGAATAATCAGCCTATCTAAAAAGTCTTCATTATTTGATGAAATGTTGAAAAAGAAATCACTGAATCTCTAGAGTGAATATGTAGCCAGATCTATTTATCAAAAAAGTTCACTTCATTTTCAAAAATCTTTTTCTGCTTTTTAATGACTGCCGAGATAATGTTCTTACCAAATGGATGTGTCAGTGACTCCACATGAGACTATCCATTGTGTGGAATTATTTAAACTCAGGTGAAATAGTTTTCAGGTATCTCTAAAAAATTCAAGCAGATAAACAGTGAAATATCAGCCACCAATGTTAACATTTTTTAAAAGCAGAAAAGTTTTTTGAAGTAGCTAATTCTTTGTAGGGATGTAATATGATTATTTTCTATAACAGTTGCAAAACCAAACCACTCTGAAGTTTAGTGTCTTAAAATGATAATCATTCAGACCATGAACCCAGGGACCATGCAGGTGTTTCTTTTGGGTAGGTTAGGCTTGGATGAATATCATCAACAGGGCTTGCTCACAGTCTCCTGTCAGTTTACCAGTTGGTCAGGGGCTGGGATCTAGGATGACCTTACTCCTATGTCTGGCAGGTAGCTCCTGGTAGCTAGGGCAATAGTGGGTATAGGAGGAGCTGTGCATCTCCTAGGAGGGTTTGCACTGTAGTCCAGGGAACCAGGAGAGTGACTTGTTGTTAGGTGCCATTGAGTCATTGTCCAACTCATAGCAACCCTACATACAATAGGGAAAACAGTATTGTCAGCACTCCTCTGCTATTCATAGGGTTTTCAATGGCTGATTGTTTTTTGGGAGTGGGTTGCCAGGTCCTTCTCCAAAGCCTAGAGCACCTGGTGTTCCCAGGAGGTCTCCCATCCAAGTACTAACCAGGCCTGACCCTGCTTAGCTTCTGAGATCTGACAGGATCGGATGCCACAGAGCTATCGCTGCAGGCAGGAAAGTGGCTAGAAACATGAAAGTCCCCCTGCAGCCTCAGCTTACAGTGGCACCCCATCACTTCCACTGCATTCTGTTGGCCTAAGCAGGGCAAAGATTAGCCCATATTTTAAGAATGGAGAAATAGATTCCAGTTCTTTATGGGGAAACTGCAAAGAAACACTGCAAAGGACACAGATCCAGGGAGATGGGGCAGTCATGCCACCACTGCAACAAACTTAACAGAGATTCTAAGACAATAGGTAGGATAATTGTAAAGCTAGAACAGGAAACCAGATTGGCAACATCATTTGATTGTTAAGATGAAAAGGCAGCCAATAGGACTGATGTGTATTTCGCAGTGTGGAAGCCTGCTCTCATTGTTAAATGAACCCAGATCATGCATCAGGTTGTATTTCTGTCCACCACCCAGGCCTGTCCAGGTTCCCACAGTTTTCCTCAGGTGTGCTATTGTGCTCTGCCCTCAGAAAGCTCTGGGTATGAACATTCAAACTGTCAAAAGAGAAATTAGGATGTTATTCTTTGATTGACAAGACTTCTTTTGTTATGAAGTTCCTTGAAATAGTGAGTTCTCTATTCACTGTCATTTACTTCATACCAATTTGACATGAAAATTTTCTGAGCACTTCTACCAGGTGAAACATGAAACTTCCATATTTCTCTCCAGACTCCTTGCATGCTAAAATAATACTCTTGGTTTTGTTTTTTTACCGTGTTTGTATATATGAAAAATGCCAAATCTGCAACAGTAGTGCTTGCTTTTCTTTGAGGGAGTCAATTCACATTAAGGCTTGGAGAAAAATGTTGGACAAAGGTTCAGTGGCAGTGAGTTCAGCTTCTGCTTAAGAAGATGGTGGGGGCACTAGGAAGATGAGCAGGCTTGGAGCAGACCAGGGTTTGGAGCTCATCGACAAGGACTTTGTTACTACTTATCATTTAGCTCTTTTTGACTTTGTTCATTGTTATTGTTGTTGTTAGATGTCATCGAGTCTGTGTCTGACTCTAGCGACCGTAGGCCCAGCAGAAGAAACAGCATTATTTATGTTTCTCTGCTATTCATAGGGTTTTCAATGGCTGGTTGTTTTGGGGAGTGGTGACCGGGTCCTTCTTCTAAGCCTACAGCACCTGGTGTTCCAAGGCAGTCTCCCATCTAAGTACTAACCACGCCCAACTCTGCTTAGCTTCAGAGATTTGCCAGGATTGGATGCCACAGTAGTACAGCTGCAGGCAAGCAGGGAAGGGGGCACCCAGATATAAACCAGGAACCTCTTGATCTGCAGTGAAATGCTCTAACCACTGAGCTACAACCCCTAATTTGTTACTAAACATCATTTAGCTCTTCTTGGCTTTGTTCATTGTTGTTGTTGTTGTTAGGTGCCCTCAAGTCATGTCCAACTATAGTGACCCTCA